>CAWZZZ010000225.1:0-32803 GCA_963966595.1 Physocephala rufipes
CTTTGTCTTGTCTTTGTCTTGTCTTTGTCTTGTCTTTGTCTTGTCTTTGTCTTGTCTTTGTCTTGTCTTTGTCTTGTCTTTGTCTTGTCTTTGTCTTGTCTTTGTCTTGTCTTTGTCTTGTCTTTGTCTTGTCTTTGTCTTGTCTTTGTCTTGTCTTTGTCTTGTCTTTGTCTTGTCTTTGTCTTGTCTTTGTCTTGTCTTTGTCTTGTCTTTGTCTTGTCTTTGTCTTGTCTTTGTCTTGTCTTTGTCTTGTCTTTGTCTTGTCTTTGTCTTGTCTTTGTCTTGTCTTTGTCTTGTCTTTGTCTTGTCTTTGTCTTGTCTTTGTCTTGTCTTTGTCTTGTCTTTGTCTTGTCTTTGTCTTGTCTTTGTCTTGTCTTTGTCTTGTCTTTGTCTTGTCTTTGTCTTGTCTTTGTCTTGTCTTTGTCTTGTCTTTGTCTTGTCTTTGTCTTGTCTTTGTCTTGTCTTTGTCTTGTCTTTGTCTTGTCTTTGTCTTGTCTTTGTCTTGTCTTTGTCTTGTCTTTGTCTTGTCTTTGTCTTGTCTTTGTCTTGTCTTTGTCCTTGTCTTTGTCTTGTCTTTGTCTTGTCTTTGTCTTGTCTTTGTCTTGTCTTTGTCTTGTCTTTGTCTTGTCTTTGTCTTGTCTTTGTCTTGTCTTTGTCTTGTCTTTGTCTTGTCTTTGTCTTGTCTTTGTCTTGTCTTTGTCTTGTCTTTGTCTTGTCTTTGTCTTGTCTTTGTCTTGTCTTTGTCTTGTCTTTGTCTTGTCTTTGTCTTGTCTTTGTCTTGTCTTTGTCTTGTCTTTGTCTTGTCTTTGTCTTGTCTTTGTCTTGTCTTTGTCTTGTCTTTGTCTTGTCTTTGTCTTGTCTTTGTCTTGTCTTTGTCTTGTCTTTGTCTTGTCTTTGTCTTGTCTTTGTCTTGTCTTTGTCTTGTCTTTGTCTTGTCTTTGTCTTGTCTTTGTCTTGTCTTTGTCTTGTCTTTGTCTTGTCTTTGTCTTGTCTTTGTCTTGTCTTTGTCTTGTCTTTGTCTTGTCTTTGTCTTGTCTTTGTCTTGTCTTTGTCTTGTCTTTGTCTTGTCTTTGTCTTGTCTTTGTCTTGTCTTTGTCTTGTCTTTGTCTTGTCTTTGTCTTGTCTTTGTCTTGTCTTTGTCTTGTCTTTGTCTTGTCTTTGTCTTGTCTTTGTCTTGTCTTTGTCTTGTCTTTGTCTTGTCTTTGTCTTGTCTTTGTCTTGTCTTTGTCTTGTCTTTGTCTTGTCTTTGTCTTGTCTTTGTCTTGTCTTTGTCTTGTCTTTGTCTTGTCTTTGTCTTGTCTTTGTCTTGTCTTTGTCTTGTCTTTGTCTTGTCTTTGTCTTGTCTTTGTCTTGTCTTTGTCTTGTCTTTGTCTTGTCTTTGTCTTGTCTTTGTCTTGTCTTTGTCTTGTCTTTGTCTTGTCTTTGTCTTGTCTTTGTCTTGTCTTTGTCTTGTCTTTGTCTTGTCTTTGTCTTGTCTTTGTCTTGTCTTTGTCTTGTCTTTGTCTTGTCTTTGTCTTGTCTTTGTCTTGTCTTTGTCTTGTCTTTGTCTTGTCTTTGTCTTGTCTTTGTCTTGTCTTTGTCTTGTCTTTGTCTTGTCTTTGTCTTGTCTTTGTCTTGTCTTTGTCTTGTCTTTGTCTTGTCTTTGTCTTGTCTTTGTCTTGTCTTTGTCTTGTCTTTGTCTTGTCTTTGTCTTGTCTTTGTCTTGTCTTTGTCTTGTCTTTGTCTTGTCTTTGTCTTGTCTTTGTCTTGTCTTTGTCTTGTCTTTGTCTTGTCTTTGTCTTGTCTTTGTCTTGTCTTTGTCTTGTCTTTGTCTTGTCTTTGTCTTGTCTTTGTCTTGTCTTTGTCTTGTCTTTGTCTTGTCTTTGTCTTGTCTTTGTCTTGTCTTTGTCTTGTCTTTGTCTTGTCTTTGTCTTGTCTTTGTCTTGTCTTTGTCTTGTCTTTGTCTTGTCTTTGTCTTGTCTTTGTCTTGTCTTTGTCTTGTCTTTGTCTTGTCTTTGTCTTGTCTTTGTCTTGTCTTTGTCTTGTCTTTGTCTTGTCTTTGTCTTGTCTTTGTCTTGTCTTTGTCTTGTCTTTGTCTTGTCTTTGTCTTGTCTTTGTCTTGTCTTTGTCTTGTCTTTGTCTTGTCTTTGTCTTGTCTTTGTCTTGTCTTTGTCTTGTCTTTGTCTTGTCTTTGTCTTGTCTTTGTCTTGTCTTTGTCTTGTCTTTGTCTTGTCTTTGTCTTGTCTTTGTCTTGTCTTTGTCTTGTCTTTGTCTTGTCTTTGTCTTGTCTTTGTCTTGTCTTTGTCTTGTCTTTGTCTTGTCTTTGTCTTGTCTTTGTCTTGTCTTTGTCTTGTCTTTGTCTTGTCTTTGTCTTGTCTTTGTCTTGTCTTTGTCTTGTCTTTGTCTTGTCTTTGTCTTGTCTTTGTCTTGTCTTTGTCTTGTCTTTGTCTTGTCTTTGTCTTGTCTTTGTCTTGTCTTTGTCTTGTCTTTGTCTTGTCTTTGTCTTGTCTTTGTCTTGTCTTTGTCTTGTCTTTGTCTTGTCTTTGTCTTGTCTTTGTCTTGTCTTTGTCTTGTCTTTGTCTTGTCTTTGTCTTGTCTTTGTCTTGTCTTTGTCTTGTCTTTGTCTTGTCTTTGTCTTGTCTTTGTCTTGTCTTTGTCTTGTCTTTGTCTTGTCTTTGTCTTGTCTTTGTCTTGTCTTTGTCTTGTCTTTGTCTTGTCTTTGTCTTGTCTTTGTCTTGTCTTTGTCTTGTCTTTGTCTTGTCTTTGTCTTGTCTTTGTCTTGTCTTTGTCTTGTCTTTGTCTTGTCTTTGTCTTGTCTTTGTCTTGTCTTTGTCTTGTCTTTGTCTTGTCTTTGTCTTGTCTTTGTCTTGTCTTTGTCTTGTCTTTGTCTTGTCTTTGTCTTGTCTTTGTCTTGTCTTTGTCTTGTCTTTGTCTTGTCTTTGTCTTGTCTTTGTCTTGTCTTTGTCTTGTCTTTGTCTTGTCTTTGTCTTGTCTTTGTCTTGTCTTTGTCTTGTCTTTGTCTTGTCTTTGTCTTGTCTTTGTCTTGTCTTTGTCTTGTCTTTGTCTTGTCTTTGTCTTGTCTTTGTCTTGTCTTTGTCTTGTCTTTGTCTTGTCTTTGTCTTGTCTTTGTCTTGTCTTTGTCTTGTCTTTGTCTTGTCTTTGTCTTGTCTTTGTCTTGTCTTTGTCTTGTCTTTGTCTTGTCTTTGTCTTGTCTTTGTCTTGTCTTTGTCTTGTCTTTGTCTTGTCTTTGTCTTGTCTTTGTCTTGTCTTTGTCTTGTCTTTGTCTTGTCTTTGTCTTGTCTTTGTCTTGTCTTTGTCTTGTCTTTGTCTTGTCTTTGTCTTGTCTTTGTCTTGTCTTTGTCTTGTCTTTGTCTTGTCTTTGTCTTGTCTTTGTCTTGTCTTTGTCTTGTCTTTGTCTTGTCTTTGTCTTGTCTTTGTCTTGTCTTTGTCTTGTCTTTGTCTTGTCTTTGTCTTGTCTTTGTCTTGTCTTTGTCTTGTCTTTGTCTTGTCTTTGTCTTGTCTTTGTCTTGTCTTTGTCTTGTCTTTGTCTTGTCTTTGTCTTGTCTTTGTCTTGTCTTTGTCTTGTCTTTGTCTTGTCTTTGTCTTGTCTTTGTCTTGTCTTTGTCTTGTCTTTGTCTTGTCTTTGTCTTGTCTTTGTCTTGTCTTTGTCTTGTCTTTGTCTTGTCTTTGTCTTGTCTTTGTCTTGTCTTTGTCTTGTCTTTGTCTTGTCTTTGTCTTGTCTTTGTCTTGTCTTGTCTTGTCTTTGTCTTGTCTTTGTCTTGTCTTTGTCTTGTCTTTGTCTTGTCTTTGTCTTGTCTTTGTCTTGTCTTTGTCTTGTCTTTGTCTTGTCTTTGTCTTGTCTTTGTCTTGTCTTTGTCTTGTCTTTGTCTTGTCTTTGTCTTGTCTTTGTCTTGTCTTTGTCTTGTCTTTGTCTTGTCTTTGTCTTGTCTTTGTCTTGTCTTTGTCTTGTCTTTGTCTTGTCTTTGTCTTGTCTTTGTCTTGTCTTTGTCTTGTCTTTGTCTTGTCTTTGTCTTGTCTTTGTCTTGTCTTTGTCTTGTCTTTGTCTTGTCTTTGTCTTGTCTTTGTCTTGTCTTTGTCTTGTCTTTGTCTTGTCTTTGTCTTGTCTTTGTCTTGTCTTTGTCTTGTCTTTGTCTTGTCTTTGTCTTGTCTTTGTCTTGTCTTTGTCTTGTCTTTGTCTTGTCTTTGTCTTGTCTTTGTCTTGTCTTTGTCTTGTCTTTGTCTTGTCTTTGTCTTGTCTTTGTCTTGTCTTTGTCTTGTCTTTGTCTTGTCTTTGTCTTGTCTTTGTCTTGTCTTTGTCTTGTCTTTGTCTTGTCTTTGTCTTGTCTTTGTCTTGTCTTTGTCTTGTCTTTGTCTTGTCTTTGTCTTGTCTTTGTCTTGTCTTTGTCTTGTCTTTGTCTTGTCTTTGTCTTGTCTTTGTCTTGTCTTTGTCTTGTCTTTGTCTTGTCTTTGTCTTGTCTTTGTCTTGTCTTTGTCTTGTCTTTGTCTTGTCTTTGTCTTGTCTTTGTCTTGTCTTTGTCTTGTCTTTGTCTTGTCTTTGTCTTGTCTTTGTCTTGTCTTTGTCTTGTCTTTGTCTTGTCTTTGTCTTGTCTTTGTCTTGTCTTTGTCTTGTCTTTGTCTTGTCTTTGTCTTGTCTTTGTCTTGTCTTTGTCTTGTCTTTGTCTTGTCTTTGTCTTGTCTTTGTCTTGTCTTTGTCTTGTCTTTGTCTTGTCTTTGTCTTGTCTTTGTCTTGTCTTTGTCTTGTCTTTGTCTTGTCTTTGTCTTGTCTTTGTCTTGTCTTTGTCTTGTCTTTGTCTTGTCTTTGTCTTGTCTTTGTCTTGTCTTTGTCTTGTCTTTGTCTTGTCTTTGTCTTGTCTTTGTCTTGTCTTTGTCTTGTCTTTGTCTTGTCTTTGTCTTGTCTTTGTCTTGTCTTTGTCTTGTCTTTGTCTTGTCTTTGTCTTGTCTTTGTCTTGTCTTTGTCTTGTCTTTGTCTTGTCTTTGTCTTGTCTTTGTCTTGTCTTTGTCTTGTCTTTGTCTTGTCTTTGTCTTGTCTTTGTCTTGTCTTTGTCTTGTCTTTGTCTTGTCTTTGTCTTGTCTTTGTCTTGTCTTTGTCTTGTCTTTGTCTTGTCTTTGTCTTGTCTTTGTCTTGTCTTTGTCTTGTCTTTGTCTTGTCTTTGTCTTGTCTTTGTCTTGTCTTTGTCTTGTCTTTGTCTTGTCTTTGTCTTGTCTTTGTCTTGTCTTTGTCTTGTCTTTGTCTTGTCTTTGTCTTGTCTTTGTCTTGTCTTTGTCTTGTCTTTGTCTTGTCTTTGTCTTGTCTTTGTCTTGTCTTTGTCTTGTCTTTGTCTTGTCTTTGTCTTGTCTTTGTCTTGTCTTTGTCTTGTCTTTGTCTTGTCTTTGTCTTGTCTTTGTCTTGTCTTTGTCTTGTCTTTGTCTTGTCTTTGTCTTGTCTTTGTCTTGTCTTTGTCTTGTCTTTGTCTTGTCTTTGTCTTGTCTTTGTCTTGTCTTTGTCTTGTCTTTGTCTTGTCTTTGTCTTGTCTTTGTCTTGTCTTTGTCTTGTCTTTGTCTTGTCTTTGTCTTGTCTTTGTCTTGTCTTTGTCTTGTCTTTGTCTTGTCTTTGTCTTGTCTTTGTCTTGTCTTTGTCTTGTCTTTGTCTTGTCTTTGTCTTGTCTTTGTCTTGTCTTTGTCTTGTCTTTGTCTTGTCTTTGTCTTGTCTTTGTCTTGTCTTTGTCTTGTCTTTGTCTTGTCTTTGTCTTGTCTTTGTCTTGTCTTTGTCTTGTCTTTGTCTTGTCTTTGTCTTGTCTTTGTCTTGTCTTTGTCTTGTCTTTGTCTTGTCTTTGTCTTGTCTTTGTCTTGTCTTTGTCTTGTCTTTGTCTTGTCTTTGTCTTGTCTTTGTCTTGTCTTTGTCTTGTCTTTGTCTTGTCTTTGTCTTGTCTTTGTCTTGTCTTTGTCTTGTCTTTGTCTTGTCTTTGTCTTGTCTTTGTCTTGTCTTTGTCTTGTCTTTGTCTTGTCTTTGTCTTGTCTTTGTCTTGTCTTTGTCTTGTCTTTGTCTTGTCTTTGTCTTGTCTTTGTCTTGTCTTTGTCTTGTCTTTGTCTTGTCTTTGTCTTGTCTTTGTCTTGTCTTTGTCTTGTCTTTGTCTTGTCTTTGTCTTGTCTTTGTCTTGTCTTTGTCTTGTCTTTGTCTTGTCTTTGTCTTGTCTTTGTCTTGTCTTTGTCTTGTCTTTGTCTTGTCTTTGTCTTGTCTTTGTCTTGTCTTTGTCTTGTCTTTGTCTTGTCTTTGTCTTGTCTTTGTCTTGTCTTTGTCTTGTCTTTGTCTTGTCTTTGTCTTGTCTTTGTCTTGTCTTTGTCTTGTCTTTGTCTTGTCTTTGTCTTGTCTTTGTCTTGTCTTTGTCTTGTCTTTGTCTTGTCTTTGTCTTGTCTTTGTCTTGTCTTTGTCTTGTCTTTGTCTTGTCTTTGTCTTGTCTTTGTCTTGTCTTTGTCTTGTCTTTGTCTTGTCTTTGTCTTGTCTTTGTCTTGTCTTTGTCTTGTCTTTGTCTTGTCTTTGTCTTGTCTTTGTCTTGTCTTTGTCTTGTCTTTGTCTTGTCTTTGTCTTGTCTTTGTCTTGTCTTTGTCTTGTCTTTGTCTTGTCTTTGTCTTGTCTTTGTCTTGTCTTTGTCTTGTCTTTGTCTTGTCTTTGTCTTGTCTTTGTCTTGTCTTTGTCTTGTCTTTGTCTTGTCTTTGTCTTGTCTTTGTCTTGTCTTTGTCTTGTCTTTGTCTTGTCTTTGTCTTGTCTTTGTCTTGTCTTTGTCTTGTCTTTGTCTTGTCTTTGTCTTGTCTTTGTCTTGTCTTTGTCTTGTCTTTGTCTTGTCTTTGTCTTGTCTTTGTCTTGTCTTTGTCTTGTCTTTGTCTTGTCTTTGTCTTGTCTTTGTCTTGTCTTTGTCTTGTCTTTGTCTTGTCTTTGTCTTGTCTTTGTCTTGTCTTTGTCTTGTCTTTGTCTTGTCTTTGTCTTGTCTTTGTCTTGTCTTTGTCTTGTCTTTGTCTTGTCTTTGTCTTGTCTTTGTCTTGTCTTTGTCTTGTCTTTGTCTTGTCTTTGTCTTGTCTTTGTCTTGTCTTTGTCTTGTCTTTGTCTTGTCTTTGTCTTGTCTTTGTCTTGTCTTTGTCTTGTCTTTGTCTTGTCTTTGTCTTGTCTTTGTCTTGTCTTTGTCTTGTCTTTGTCTTGTCTTTGTCTTGTCTTTGTCTTGTCTTTGTCTTGTCTTTGTCTTGTCTTTGTCTTGTCTTTGTCTTGTCTTTGTCTTGTCTTTGTCTTGTCTTTGTCTTGTCTTTGTCTTGTCTTTGTCTTGTCTTTGTCTTGTCTTTGTCTTGTCTTTGTCTTGTCTTTGTCTTGTCTTTGTCTTGTCTTTGTCTTGTCTTTGTCTTGTCTTTGTCTTGTCTTTGTCTTGTCTTTGTCTTGTCTTTGTCTTGTCTTTGTCTTGTCTTTGTCTTGTCTTTGTCTTGTCTTTGTCTTGTCTTTGTCTTGTCTTTGTCTTGTCTTTGTCTTGTCTTTGTCTTGTCTTTGTCTTGTCTTTGTCTTGTCTTTGTCTTGTCTTTGTCTTGTCTTTGTCTTGTCTTTGTCTTGTCTTTGTCTTGTCTTTGTCTTGTCTTTGTCTTGTCTTTGTCTTGTCTTTGTCTTGTCTTTGTCTTGTCTTTGTCTTGTCTTTGTCTTGTCTTTGTCTTGTCTTTGTCTTGTCTTTGTCTTGTCTTTGTCTTGTCTTTGTCTTGTCTTTGTCTTGTCTTTGTCTTGTCTTTGTCTTGTCTTTGTCTTGTCTTTGTCTTGTCTTTGTCTTGTCTTTGTCTTGTCTTTGTCTTGTCTTTGTCTTGTCTTTGTCTTGTCTTTGTCTTGTCTTTGTCTTGTCTTTGTCTTGTCTTTGTCTTGTCTTTGTCTTGTCTTTGTCTTGTCTTTGTCTTGTCTTTGTCTTGTCTTTGTCTTGTCTTTGTCTTGTCTTTGTCTTGTCTTTGTCTTGTCTTTGTCTTGTCTTTGTCTTGTCTTTGTCTTGTCTTTGTCTTGTCTTTGTCTTGTCTTTGTCTTGTCTTTGTCTTGTCTTTGTCTTGTCTTTGTCTTGTCTTTGTCTTGTCTTTGTCTTGTCTTTGTCTTGTCTTTGTCTTGTCTTTGTCTTGTCTTTGTCTTGTCTTTGTCTTGTCTTTGTCTTGTCTTTGTCTTGTCTTTGTCTTGTCTTTGTCTTGTCTTTGTCTTGTCTTTGTCTTGTCTTTGTCTTGTCTTTGTCTTGTCTTTGTCTTGTCTTTGTCTTGTCTTTGTCTTGTCTTTGTCTTGTCTTTGTCTTGTCTTTGTCTTGTCTTTGTCTTGTCTTTGTCTTGTCTTTGTCTTGTCTTTGTCTTGTCTTTGTCTTGTCTTTGTCTTGTCTTTGTCTTGTCTTTGTCTTGTCTTTGTCTTGTCTTTGTCTTGTCTTTGTCTTGTCTTTGTCTTGTCTTTGTCTTGTCTTTGTCTTGTCTTTGTCTTGTCTTTGTCTTGTCTTTGTCTTGTCTTTGTCTTGTCTTTGTCTTGTCTTTGTCTTGTCTTTGTCTTGTCTTTGTCTTGTCTTTGTCTTGTCTTTGTCTTGTCTTTGTCTTGTCTTTGTCTTGTCTTTGTCTTGTCTTTGTCTTGTCTTTGTCTTGTCTTTGTCTTGTCTTTGTCTTGTCTTTGTCTTGTCTTTGTCTTGTCTTTGTCTTGTCTTTGTCTTGTCTTTGTCTTGTCTTTGTCTTGTCTTTGTCTTGTCTTTGTCTTGTCTTTGTCTTGTCTTTGTCTTGTCTTTGTCTTGTCTTTGTCTTGTCTTTGTCTTGTCTTTGTCTTGTCTTTGTCTTGTCTTTGTCTTGTCTTTGTCTTGTCTTTGTCTTGTCTTTGTCTTGTCTTTGTCTTGTCTTTGTCTTGTCTTTGTCTTGTCTTTGTCTTGTCTTTGTCTTGTCTTTGTCTTGTCTTTGTCTTGTCTTTGTCTTGTCTTTGTCTTGTCTTTGTCTTGTCTTTGTCTTGTCTTTGTCTTGTCTTTGTCTTGTCTTTGTCTTGTCTTTGTCTTGTCTTTGTCTTGTCTTTGTCTTGTCTTTGTCTTGTCTTTGTCTTGTCTTTGTCTTGTCTTTGTCTTGTCTTTGTCTTGTCTTTGTCTTGTCTTTGTCTTGTCTTTGTCTTGTCTTTGTCTTGTCTTTGTCTTGTCTTTGTCTTGTCTTTGTCTTGTCTTTGTCTTGTCTTTGTCTTGTCTTTGTCTTGTCTTTGTCTTGTCTTTGTCTTGTCTTTGTCTTGTCTTTGTCTTGTCTTTGTCTTGTCTTTGTCTTGTCTTTGTCTTGTCTTTGTCTTGTCTTTGTCTTGTCTTTGTCTTGTCTTTGTCTTGTCTTTGTCTTGTCTTTGTCTTGTCTTTGTCTTGTCTTTGTCTTGTCTTTGTCTTGTCTTTGTCTTGTCTTTGTCTTGTCTTTGTCTTGTCTTTGTCTTGTCTTTGTCTTGTCTTTGTCTTGTCTTTGTCTTGTCTTTGTCTTGTCTTTGTCTTGTCTTTGTCTTGTCTTTGTCTTGTCTTTGTCTTGTCTTTGTCTTGTCTTTGTCTTGTCTTTGTCTTGTCTTTGTCTTGTCTTTGTCTTGTCTTTGTCTTGTCTTTGTCTTGTCTTTGTCTTGTCTTTGTCTTGTCTTTGTCTTGTCTTTGTCTTGTCTTTGTCTTGTCTTTGTCTTGTCTTTGTCTTGTCTTTGTCTTGTCTTTGTCTTGTCTTTGTCTTGTCTTTGTCTTGTCTTTGTCTTGTCTTTGTCTTGTCTTTGTCTTGTCTTTGTCTTGTCTTTGTCTTGTCTTTGTCTTGTCTTTGTCTTGTCTTTGTCTTGTCTTTGTCTTGTCTTTGTCTTGTCTTTGTCTTGTCTTTGTCTTGTCTTTGTCTTGTCTTTGTCTTGTCTTTGTCTTGTCTTTGTCTTGTCTTTGTCTTGTCTTTGTCTTGTCTTTGTCTTGTCTTTGTCTTGTCTTTGTCTTGTCTTTGTCTTGTCTTTGTCTTGTCTTTGTCTTGTCTTTGTCTTGTCTTTGTCTTGTCTTTGTCTTGTCTTTGTCTTGTCTTTGTCTTGTCTTTGTCTTGTCTTTGTCTTGTCTTTGTCTTGTCTTTGTCTTGTCTTTGTCTTGTCTTTGTCTTGTCTTTGTCTTGTCTTTGTCTTGTCTTTGTCTTGTCTTTGTCTTGTCTTTGTCTTGTCTTTGTCTTGTCTTTGTCTTGTCTTTGTCTTGTCTTTGTCTTGTCTTTGTCTTGTCTTTGTCTTGTCTTTGTCTTGTCTTTGTCTTGTCTTTGTCTTGTCTTTGTCTTGTCTTTGTCTTGTCTTTGTCTTGTCTTTGTCTTGTCTTTGTCTTGTCTTTGTCTTGTCTTTGTCTTGTCTTTGTCTTGTCTTTGTCTTGTCTTTGTCTTGTCTTTGTCTTGTCTTTGTCTTGTCTTTGTCTTGTCTTTGTCTTGTCTTTGTCTTGTCTTTGTCTTGTCTTTGTCTTGTCTTTGTCTTGTCTTTGTCTTGTCTTTGTCTTGTCTTTGTCTTGTCTTTGTCTTGTCTTTGTCTTGTCTTTGTCTTGTCTTTGTCTTGTCTTTGTCTTGTCTTTGTCTTGTCTTTGTCTTGTCTTTGTCTTGTCTTTGTCTTGTCTTTGTCTTGTCTTTGTCTTGTCTTTGTCTTGTCTTTGTCTTGTCTTTGTCTTGTCTTTGTCTTGTCTTTGTCTTGTCTTTGTCTTGTCTTTGTCTTGTCTTTGTCTTGTCTTTGTCTTGTCTTTGTCTTGTCTTTGTCTTGTCTTTGTCTTGTCTTTGTCTTGTCTTTGTCTTGTCTTTGTCTTGTCTTTGTCTTGTCTTTGTCTTGTCTTTGTCTTGTCTTTGTCTTGTCTTTGTCTTGTCTTTGTCTTGTCTTTGTCTTGTCTTTGTCTTGTCTTTGTCTTGTCTTTGTCTTGTCTTTGTCTTGTCTTTGTCTTGTCTTTGTCTTGTCTTTGTCTTGTCTTTGTCTTGTCTTTGTCTTGTCTTTGTCTTGTCTTTGTCTTGTCTTTGTCTTGTCTTTGTCTTGTCTTTGTCTTGTCTTTGTCTTGTCTTTGTCTTGTCTTTGTCTTGTCTTTGTCTTGTCTTTGTCTTGTCTTTGTCTTGTCTTTGTCTTGTCTTTGTCTTGTCTTTGTCTTGTCTTTGTCTTGTCTTTGTCTTGTCTTTGTCTTGTCTTTGTCTTGTCTTTGTCTTGTCTTTGTCTTGTCTTTGTCTTGTCTTTGTCTTGTCTTTGTCTTGTCTTTGTCTTGTCTTTGTCTTGTCTTTGTCTTGTCTTTGTCTTGTCTTTGTCTTGTCTTTGTCTTGTCTTTGTCTTGTCTTTGTCTTGTCTTTGTCTTGTCTTTGTCTTGTCTTTGTCTTGTCTTTGTCTTGTCTTTGTCTTGTCTTTGTCTTGTCTTTGTCTTGTCTTTGTCTTGTCTTTGTCTTGTCTTTGTCTTGTCTTTGTCTTGTCTTTGTCTTGTCTTTGTCTTGTCTTTGTGTCTTGTCTGTTTGTCTTGTCTTTGTCTTGTCTTTGTCTTGTCTTTGTCTTGTCTTTGTCTTGTCTTTGTCTTGTCTTTGTCTTGTCTTTGTCTTGTCTTTGTCTTGTCTTTGTCTTGTCTTTGTCTTGTCTTTGTCTTGTCTTTGTCTTGTCTTTGTCTTGTCTTTGTCTTGTCTTTGTCTTGTCTTTGTCTTGTCTTTGTCTTGTCTTTGTCTTGTCTTTGTCTTGTCTTTGTCTTGTCTTTGTCTTGTCTTTGTCTTGTCTTTGTCTTGTCTTTGTCTTGTCTTTGTCTTGTCTTTGTCTTGTCTTTGTCTTGTCTTTGTCTTGTCTTTGTCTTGTCTTTGTCTTGTCTTTGTCTTGTCTTTGTCTTGTCTTTGTCTTGTCTTTGTCTTGTCTTTGTCTTGTCTTTGTCTTGTCTTTGTCTTGTCTTTGTCTTGTCTTTGTCTTGTCTTTGTCTTGTCTTTGTCTTGTCTTTGTCTTGTCTTTGTCTTGTCTTTGTCTTGTCTTTGTCTTGTCTTTGTCTTGTCTTTGTCTTGTCTTTGTCTTGTCTTTGTCTTGTCTTTGTCTTGTCTTTGTCTTGTCTTTGTCTTGTCTTTGTCTTGTCTTTGTCTTGTCTTTGTCTTGTCTTTGTCTTGTCTTTGTCTTGTCTTTGTCTTGTCTTTGTCTTGTCTTTGTCTTGTCTTTGTCTTGTCTTTGTCTTGTCTTTGTCTTGTCTTTGTCTTGTCTTTGTCTTGTCTTTGTCTTGTCTTTGTCTTGTCTTTGTCTTGTCTTTGTCTTGTCTTTGTCTTGTCTTTGTCTTGTCTTTGTCTTGTCTTTGTCTTGTCTTTGTCTTGTCTTTGTCTTGTCTTTGTCTTGTCTTTGTCTTGTCTTTGTCTTGTCTTTGTCTTGTCTTTGTCTTGTCTTTGTCTTGTCTTTGTCTTGTCTTTGTCTTGTCTTTGTCTTGTCTTTGTCTTGTCTTTGTCTTGTCTTTGTCTTGTCTTTGTCTTGTCTTTGTCTTGTCTTTGTCTTGTCTTTGTCTTGTCTTTGTCTTGTCTTTGTCTTGTCTTTGTCTTGTCTTTGTCTTGTCTTTGTCTTGTCTTTGTCTTGTCTTTGTCTTGTCTTTGTCTTGTCTTTGTCTTGTCTTTGTCTTGTCTTTGTCTTGTCTTTGTCTTGTCTTTGTCTTGTCTTTGTCTTGTCTTTGTCTTGTCTTTGTCTTGTCTTTGTCTTGTCTTTGTCTTGTCTTTGTCTTGTCTTTGTCTTGTCTTTGTCTTGTCTTTGTCTTGTCTTTGTCTTGTCTTTGTCTTGTCTTTGTCTTGTCTTTGTCTTGTCTTTGTCTTGTCTTTGTCTTGTCTTTGTCTTGTCTTTGTCTTGTCTTTGTCTTGTCTTTGTCTTGTCTTTGTCTTGTCTTTGTCTTGTCTTTGTCTTGTCTTTGTCTTGTCTTTGTCTTGTCTTTGTCTTGTCTTTGTCTTGTCTTTGTCTTGTCTTTGTCTTGTCTTTGTCTTGTCTTTGTCTTGTCTTTGTCTTGTCTTTGTCTTGTCTTTGTCTTGTCTTTGTCTTGTCTTTGTCTTGTCTTTGTCTTGTCTTTGTCTTGTCTTTGTCTTGTCTTTGTCTTGTCTTTGTCTTGTCTTTGTCTTGTCTTTGTCTTGTCTTTGTCTTGTCTTTGTCTTGTCTTTGTCTTGTCTTTGTCTTGTCTTTGTCTTGTCTTTGTCTTGTCTTTGTCTTGTCTTTGTCTTGTCTTTGTCTTGTCTTTGTCTTGTCTTTGTCTTGTCTTTGTCTTGTCTTTGTCTTGTCTTTGTCTTGTCTTTGTCTTGTCTTTGTCTTGTCTTTGTCTTGTCTTTGTCTTGTCTTTGTCTTGTCTTTGTCTTGTCTTTGTCTTGTCTTTGTCTTGTCTTTGTCTTGTCTTTGTCTTGTCTTTGTCTTGTCTTTGTCTTGTCTTTGTCTTGTCTTTGTCTTGTCTTTGTCTTGTCTTTGTCTTGTCTTTGTCTTGTCTTTGTCTTGTCTTTGTCTTGTCTTTGTCTTGTCTTTGTCTTGTCTTTGTCTTGTCTTTGTCTTGTCTTTGTCTTGTCTTTGTCTTGTCTTTGTCTTGTCTTTGTCTTGTCTTTGTCTTGTCTTTGTCTTGTCTTTGTCTTGTCTTTGTCTTGTCTTTGTCTTGTCTTTGTCTTGTCTTTGTCTTGTCTTTGTCTTGTCTTTGTCTTGTCTTTGTCTTGTCTTTGTCTTGTCTTTGTCTTGTCTTTGTCTTGTCTTTGTCTTGTCTTTGTCTTGTCTTTGTCTTGTCTTTGTCTTGTCTTTGTCTTGTCTTTGTCTTGTCTTTGTCTTGTCTTTGTCTTGTCTTTGTCTTGTCTTTGTCTTGTCTTTGTCTTGTCTTTGTCTTGTCTTTGTCTTGTCTTTGTCTTGTCTTTGTCTTGTCTTTGTCTTGTCTTTGTCTTGTCTTTGTCTTGTCTTTGTCTTGTCTTTGTCTTGTCTTTGTCTTGTCTTTGTCTTGTCTTTGTCTTGTCTTTGTCTTGTCTTTGTCTTGTCTTTGTCTTGTCTTTGTCTTGTCTTTGTCTTGTCTTTGTCTTGTCTTTGTCTTGTCTTTGTCTTGTCTTTGTCTTGTCTTTGTCTTGTCTTTGTCTTGTCTTTGTCTTGTCTTTGTCTTGTCTTTGTCTTGTCTTTGTCTTGTCTTTGTCTTGTCTTTGTCTTGTCTTTGTCTTGTCTTTGTCTTGTCTTTGTCTTGTCTTTGTCTTGTCTTTGTCTTGTCTTTGTCTTGTCTTTGTCTTGTCTTTGTCTTGTCTTTGTCTTGTCTTTGTCTTGTCTTTGTCTTGTCTTTGTCTTGTCTTTGTCTTGTCTTTGTCTTGTCTTTGTCTTGTCTTTGTCTTGTCTTTGTCTTGTCTTTGTCTTGTCTTTGTCTTGTCTTTGTCTTGTCTTTGTCTTGTCTTTGTCTTGTCTTTGTCTTGTCTTTGTCTTGTCTTTGTCTTGTCTTTGTCTTGTCTTTGTCTTGTCTTTGTCTTGTCTTTGTCTTGTCTTTGTCTTGTCTTTGTCTTGTCTTTGTCTTGTCTTTGTCTTGTCTTTGTCTTGTCTTTGTCTTGTCTTTGTCTTGTCTTTGTCTTGTCTTTGTCTTGTCTTTGTCTTGTCTTTGTCTTGTCTTTGTCTTGTCTTTGTCTTGTCTTTGTCTTGTCTTTGTCTTGTCTTTGTCTTGTCTTTGTCTTGTCTTTGTCTTGTCTTTGTCTTGTCTTTGTCTTGTCTTTGTCTTGTCTTTGTCTTGTCTTTGTCTTGTCTTTGTCTTGTCTTTGTCTTGTCTTTGTCTTGTCTTTGTCTTGTCTTTGTCTTGTCTTTGTCTTGTCTTTGTCTTGTCTTTGTCTTGTCTTTGTCTTGTCTTTGTCTTGTCTTTGTCTTGTCTTTGTCTTGTCTTTGTCTTGTCTTTGTCTTGTCTTTGTCTTGTCTTTGTCTTGTCTTTGTCTTGTCTTTGTCTTGTCTTTGTCTTGTCTTTGTCTTGTCTTTGTCTTGTCTTTGTCTTGTCTTTGTCTTGTCTTTGTCTTGTCTTTGTCTTGTCTTTGTCTTGTCTTTGTCTTGTCTTTGTCTTGTCTTTGTCTTGTCTTTGTCTTGTCTTTGTCTTGTCTTTGTCTTGTCTTTGTCTTGTCTTTGTCTTGTCTTTGTCTTGTCTTTGTCTTGTCTTTGTCTTGTCTTTGTCTTGTCTTTGTCTTGTCTTTGTCTTGTCTTTGTCTTGTCTTTGTCTTGTCTTTGTCTTGTCTTTGTCTTGTCTTTGTCTTGTCTTTGTCTTGTCTTTGTCTTGTCTTTGTCTTGTCTTTGTCTTGTCTTTGTCTTGTCTTTGTCTTGTCTTTGTCTTGTCTTTGTCTTGTCTTTGTCTTGTCTTTGTCTTGTCTTTGTCTTGTCTTTGTCTTGTCTTTGTCTTGTCTTTGTCTTGTCTTTGTCTTGTCTTTGTCTTGTCTTTGTCTTGTCTTTGTCTTGTCTTTGTCTTGTCTTTGTCTTGTCTTTGTCTTGTCTTTGTCTTGTCTTTGTCTTGTCTTTGTCTTGTCTTTGTCTTGTCTTTGTCTTGTCTTTGTCTTGTCTTTGTCTTGTCTTTGTCTTGTCTTTGTCTTGTCTTTGTCTTGTCTTTGTCTTGTCTTTGTCTTGTCTTTGTCTTGTCTTTGTCTTGTCTTTGTCTTGTCTTTGTCTTGTCTTTGTCTTGTCTTTGTCTTGTCTTTGTCTTGTCTTTGTCTTGTCTTTGTCTTGTCTTTGTCTTGTCTTTGTCTTGTCTTTGTCTTGTCTTTGTCTTGTCTTTGTCTTGTCTTTGTCTTGTCTTTGTCTTGTCTTTGTCTTGTCTTTGTCTTGTCTTTGTCTTGTCTTTGTCTTGTCTTTGTCTTGTCTTTGTCTTGTCTTTGTCTTGTCTTTGTCTTGTCTTTGTCTTGTCTTTGTCTTGTCTTTGTCTTGTCTTTGTCTTGTCTTTGTCTTGTCTTTGTCTTGTCTTTGTCTTGTCTTTGTCTTGTCTTTGTCTTGTCTTTGTCTTGTCTTTGTCTTGTCTTTGTCTTGTCTTTGTCTTGTCTTTGTCTTGTCTTTGTCTTGTCTTTGTCTTGTCTTTGTCTTGTCTTTGTCTTGTCTTTGTCTTGTCTTTGTCTTGTCTTTGTCTTGTCTTTGTCTTGTCTTTGTCTTGTCTTTGTCTTGTCTTTGTCTTGTCTTTGTCTTGTCTTTGTCTTGTCTTTGTCTTGTCTTTGTCTTGTCTTTGTCTTGTCTTTGTCTTGTCTTTGTCTTGTCTTTGTCTTGTCTTTGTCTTGTCTTTGTCTTGTCTTTGTCTTGTCTTTGTCTTGTCTTTGTCTTGTCTTTGTCTTGTCTTTGTCTTGTCTTTGTCTTGTCTTTGTCTTGTCTTTGTCTTGTCTTTGTCTTGTCTTTGTCTTGTCTTTGTCTTGTCTTTGTCTTGTCTTTGTCTTGTCTTTGTCTTGTCTTTGTCTTGTCTTTGTCTTGTCTTTGTCTTGTCTTTGTCTTGTCTTTGTCTTGTCTTTGTCTTGTCTTTGTCTTGTCTTTGTCTTGTCTTTGTCTTGTCTTTGTCTTGTCTTTGTCTTGTCTTTGTCTTGTCTTTGTCTTGTCTTTGTCTTGTCTTTGTCTTGTCTTTGTCTTGTCTTTGTCTTGTCTTTGTCTTGTCTTTGTCTTGTCTTTGTCTTGTCTTTGTCTTGTCTTTGTCTTGTCTTTGTCTTGTCTTTGTCTTGTCTTTGTCTTGTCTTTGTCTTGTCTTTGTCTTGTCTTTGTCTTGTCTTTGTCTTGTCTTTGTCTTGTCTTTGTCTTGTCTTTGTCTTGTCTTTGTCTTGTCTTTGTCTTGTCTTTGTCTTGTCTTTGTCTTGTCTTTGTCTTGTCTTTGTCTTGTCTTTGTCTTGTCTTTGTCTTGTCTTTGTCTTGTCTTTGTCTTGTCTTTGTCTTGTCTTTGTCTTGTCTTTGTCTTGTCTTTGTCTTGTCTTTGTCTTGTCTTTGTCTTGTCTTTGTCTTGTCTTTGTCTTGTCTTTGTCTTGTCTTTGTCTTGTCTTTGTCTTGTCTTTGTCTTGTCTTTGTCTTGTCTTTGTCTTGTCTTTGTCTTGTCTTTGTCTTGTCTTTGTCTTGTCTTTGTCTTGTCTTTGTCTTGTCTTTGTCTTGTCTTTGTCTTGTCTTTGTCTTGTCTTTGTCTTGTCTTTGTCTTGTCTTTGTCTTGTCTTTGTCTTGTCTTTGTCTTGTCTTTGTCTTGTCTTTGTCTTGTCTTTGTCTTGTCTTTGTCTTGTCTTTGTCTTGTCTTTGTCTTGTCTTTGTCTTGTCTTTGTCTTGTCTTTGTCTTGTCTTTGTCTTGTCTTTGTCTTGTCTTTGTCTTGTCTTTGTCTTGTCTTTGTCTTGTCTTTGTCTTGTCTTTGTCTTGTCTTTGTCTTGTCTTTGTCTTGTCTTTGTCTTGTCTTTGTCTTGTCTTTGTCTTGTCTTTGTCTTGTCTTTGTCTTGTCTTTGTCTTGTCTTTGTCTTGTCTTTGTCTTGTCTTTGTCTTGTCTTTGTCTTGTCTTTGTCTTGTCTTTGTCTTGTCTTTGTCTTGTCTTTGTCTTGTCTTTGTCTTGTCTTTGTCTTGTCTTTGTCTTGTCTTTGTCTTGTCTTTGTCTTGTCTTTGTCTTGTCTTTGTCTTGTCTTTGTCTTGTCTTTGTCTTGTCTTTGTCTTGTCTTTGTCTTGTCTTTGTCTTGTCTTTGTCTTGTCTTTGTCTTGTCTTTGTCTTGTCTTTGTCTTGTCTTTGTCTTGTCTTTGTCTTGTCTTTGTCTTGTCTTTGTCTTGTCTTTGTCTTGTCTTTGTCTTGTCTTTGTCTTGTCTTTGTCTTGTCTTTGTCTTGTCTTTGTCTTGTCTTTGTCTTGTCTTTGTCTTGTCTTTGTCTTGTCTTTGTCTTGTCTTTGTCTTGTCTTTGTCTTGTCTTTGTCTTGTCTTTGTCTTGTCTTTGTCTTGTCTTTGTCTTGTCTTTGTCTTGTCTTTGTCTTGTCTTTGTCTTGTCTTTGTCTTGTCTTTGTCTTGTCTTTGTCTTGTCTTTGTCTTGTCTTTGTCTTGTCTTTGTCTTGTCTTTGTCTTGTCTTTGTCTTGTCTTTGTCTTGTCTTTGTCTTGTCTTTGTCTTGTCTTTGTCTTGTCTTTGTCTTGTCTTTGTCTTGTCTTTGTCTTGTCTTTGTCTTGTCTTTGTCTTGTCTTTGTCTTGTCTTTGTCTTGTCTTTGTCTTGTCTTTGTCTTGTCTTTGTCTTGTCTTTGTCTTGTCTTTGTCTTGTCTTTGTCTTGTCTTTGTCTTGTCTTTGTCTTGTCTTTGTCTTGTCTTTGTCTTGTCTTTGTCTTGTCTTTGTCTTGTCTTTGTCTTGTCTTTGTCTTGTCTTTGTCTTGTCTTTGTCTTGTCTTTGTCTTGTCTTTGTCTTGTCTTTGTCTTGTCTTTGTCTTGTCTTTGTCTTGTCTTTGTCTTGTCTTTGTCTTGTCTTTGTCTTGTCTTTGTCTTGTCTTTGTCTTGTCTTTGTCTTGTCTTTGTCTTGTCTTTGTCTTGTCTTTGTCTTGTCTTTGTCTTGTCTTTGTCTTGTCTTTGTCTTGTCTTTGTCTTGTCTTTGTCTTGTCTTTGTCTTGTCTTTGTCTTGTCTTTGTCTTGTCTTTGTCTTGTCTTTGTCTTGTCTTTGTCTTGTCTTTGTCTTGTCTTTGTCTTGTCTTTGTCTTGTCTTTGTCTTGTCTTTGTCTTGTCTTTGTCTTGTCTTTGTCTTGTCTTTGTCTTGTCTTTGTCTTGTCTTTGTCTTGTCTTTGTCTTGTCTTTGTCTTGTCTTTGTCTTGTCTTTGTCTTGTCTTTGTCTTGTCTTTGTCTTGTCTTTGTCTTGTCTTTGTCTTGTCTTTGTCTTGTCTTTGTCTTGTCTTTGTCTTGTCTTTGTCTTGTCTTTGTCTTGTCTTTGTCTTGTCTTTGTCTTGTCTTTGTCTTGTCTTTGTCTTGTCTTTGTCTTGTCTTTGTCTTGTCTTTGTCTTGTCTTTGTCTTGTCTTTGTCTTGTCTTTGTCTTGTCTTTGTCTTGTCTTTGTCTTGTCTTTGTCTTGTCTTTGTCTTGTCTTTGTCTTGTCTTTGTCTTGTCTTTGTCTTGTCTTTGTCTTGTCTTTGTCTTGTCTTTGTCTTGTCTTTGTCTTGTCTTTGTCTTGTCTTTGTCTTGTCTTTGTCTTGTCTTTGTCTTGTCTTTGTCTTGTCTTTGTCTTGTCTTTGTCTTGTCTTTGTCTTGTCTTTGTCTTGTCTTTGTCTTGTCTTTGTCTTGTCTTTGTCTTGTCTTTGTCTTGTCTTTGTCTTGTCTTTGTCTTGTCTTTGTCTTGTCTTTGTCTTGTCTTTGTCTTGTCTTTGTCTTGTCTTTGTCTTGTCTTTGTCTTGTCTTTGTCTTGTCTTTGTCTTGTCTTTGTCTTGTCTTTGTCTTGTCTTTGTCTTGTCTTTGTCTTGTCTTTGTCTTGTCTTTGTCTTGTCTTTGTCTTGTCTTTGTCTTGTCTTTGTCTTGTCTTTGTCTTGTCTTTGTCTTGTCTTTGTCTTGTCTTTGTCTTGTCTTTGTCTTGTCTTTGTCTTGTCTTTGTCTTGTCTTTGTCTTGTCTTTGTCTTGTCTTTGTCTTGTCTTTGTCTTGTCTTTGTCTTGTCTTTGTCTTGTCTTTGTCTTGTCTTTGTCTTGTCTTTGTCTTGTCTTTGTCTTGTCTTTGTCTTGTCTTTGTCTTGTCTTTGTCTTGTCTTTGTCTTGTCTTTGTCTTGTCTTTGTCTTGTCTTTGTCTTGTCTTTGTCTTGTCTTTGTCTTGTCTTTGTCTTGTCTTTGTCTTGTCTTTGTCTTGTCTTTGTCTTGTCTTTGTCTTGTCTTTGTCTTGTCTTTGTCTTGTCTTTGTCTTGTCTTTGTCTTGTCTTTGTCTTGTCTTTGTCTTGTCTTTGTCTTGTCTTTGTCTTGTCTTTGTCTTGTCTTTGTCTTGTCTTTGTCTTGTCTTTGTCTTGTCTTTGTCTTGTCTTTGTCTTGTCTTTGTCTTGTCTTTGTCTTGTCTTTGTCTTGTCTTTGTCTTGTCTTTGTCTTGTCTTTGTCTTGTCTTTGTCTTGTCTTTGTCTTGTCTTTGTCTTGTCTTTGTCTTGTCTTTGTCTTGTCTTTGTCTTGTCTTTGTCTTGTCTTTGTCTTGTCTTTGTCTTGTCTTTGTCTTGTCTTTGTCTTGTCTTTGTCTTGTCTTTGTCTTGTCTTTGTCTTGTCTTTGTCTTGTCTTTGTCTTGTCTTTGTCTTGTCTTTGTCTTGTCTTTGTCTTGTCTTTGTCTTGTCTTTGTCTTGTCTTTGTCTTGTCTTTGTCTTGTCTTTGTCTTGTCTTTGTCTTGTCTTTGTCTTGTCTTTGTCTTGTCTTTGTCTTGTCTTTGTCTTGTCTTTGTCTTGTCTTTGTCTTGTCTTTGTCTTGTCTTTGTCTTGTCTTTGTCTTGTCTTTGTCTTGTCTTTGTCTTGTCTTTGTCTTGTCTTTGTCTTGTCTTTGTCTTGTCTTTGTCTTGTCTTTGTCTTGTCTTTGTCTTGTCTTTGTCTTGTCTTTGTCTTGTCTTTGTCTTGTCTTTGTCTTGTCTTTGTCTTGTCTTTGTCTTGTCTTTGTCTTGTCTTTGTCTTGTCTTTGTCTTGTCTTTGTCTTGTCTTTGTCTTGTCTTTGTCTTGTCTTTGTCTTGTCTTTGTCTTGTCTTTGTCTTGTCTTTGTCTTGTCTTTGTCTTGTCTTTGTCTTGTCTTTGTCTTGTCTTTGTCTTGTCTTTGTCTTGTCTTTGTCTTGTCTTTGTCTTGTCTTTGTCTTGTCTTTGTCTTGTCTTTGTCTTGTCTTTGTCTTGTCTTTGTCTTGTCTTTGTCTTGTCTTTGTCTTGTCTTTGTCTTGTCTTTGTCTTGTCTTTGTCTTGTCTTTGTCTTGTCTTTGTCTTGTCTTTGTCTTGTCTTTGTCTTGTCTTTGTCTTGTCTTTGTCTTGTCTTTGTCTTGTCTTTGTCTTGTCTTTGTCTTGTCTTTGTCTTGTCTTTGTCTTGTCTTTGTCTTGTCTTTGTCTTGTCTTTGTCTTGTCTTTGTCTTGTCTTTGTCTTGTCTTTGTCTTGTCTTTGTCTTGTCTTTGTCTTGTCTTTGTCTTGTCTTTGTCTTGTCTTTGTCTTGTCTTTGTCTTGTCTTTGTCTTGTCTTTGTCTTGTCTTTGTCTTGTCTTTGTCTTGTCTTTGTCTTGTCTTTGTCTTGTCTTTGTCTTGTCTTTGTCTTGTCTTTGTCTTGTCTTTGTCTTGTCTTTGTCTTGTCTTTGTCTTGTCTTTGTCTTGTCTTTGTCTTGTCTTTGTCTTGTCTTTGTCTTGTCTTTGTCTTGTCTTTGTCTTGTCTTTGTCTTGTCTTTGTCTTGTCTTTGTCTTGTCTTTGTCTTGTCTTTGTCTTGTCTTTGTCTTGTCTTTGTCTTGTCTTTGTCTTGTCTTTGTCTTGTCTTTGTCTTGTCTTTGTCTTGTCTTTGTCTTGTCTTTGTCTTGTCTTTGTCTTGTCTTTGTCTTGTCTTTGTCTTGTCTTTGTCTTGTCTTTGTCTTGTCTTTGTCTTGTCTTTGTCTTGTCTTTGTCTTGTCTTTGTCTTGTCTTTGTCTTGTCTTTGTCTTGTCTTTGTCTTGTCTTTGTCTTGTCTTTGTCTTGTCTTTGTCTTGTCTTTGTCTTGTCTTTGTCTTGTCTTTGTCTTGTCTTTGTCTTGTCTTTGTCTTGTCTTTGTCTTGTCTTTGTCTTGTCTTTGTCTTGTCTTTGTCTTGTCTTTGTCTTGTCTTTGTCTTGTCTTTGTCTTGTCTTTGTCTTGTCTTTGTCTTGTCTTTGTCTTGTCTTTGTCTTGTCTTTGTCTTGTCTTTGTCTTGTCTTTGTCTTGTCTTTGTCTTGTCTTTGTCTTGTCTTTGTCTTGTCTTTGTCTTGTCTTTGTCTTGTCTTTGTCTTGTCTTTGTCTTGTCTTTGTCTTGTCTTTGTCTTGTCTTTGTCTTGTCTTTGTCTTGTCTTTGTCTTGTCTTTGTCTTGTCTTTGTCTTGTCTTTGTCTTGTCTTTGTCTTGTCTTTGTCTTGTCTTTGTCTTGTCTTTGTCTTGTCTTTGTCTTGTCTTTGTCTTGTCTTTGTCTTGTCTTTGTCTTGTCTTTGTCTTGTCTTTGTCTTGTCTTTGTCTTGTCTTTGTCTTGTCTTTGTCTTGTCTTTGTCTTGTCTTTGTCTTGTCTTTGTCTTGTCTTTGTCTTGTCTTTGTCTTGTCTTTGTCTTGTCTTTGTCTTGTCTTTGTCTTGTCTTTGTCTTGTCTTTGTCTTGTCTTTGTCTTGTCTTTGTCTTGTCTTTGTCTTGTCTTTGTCTTGTCTTTGTCTTGTCTTTGTCTTGTCTTTGTCTTGTCTTTGTCTTGTCTTTGTCTTGTCTTTGTCTTGTCTTTGTCTTGTCTTTGTCTTGTCTTTGTCTTGTCTTTGTCTTGTCTTTGTCTTGTCTTTGTCTTGTCTTTGTCTTGTCTTTGTCTTGTCTTTGTCTTGTCTTTGTCTTGTCTTTGTCTTGTCTTTGTCTTGTCTTTGTCTTGTCTTTGTCTTGTCTTTGTCTTGTCTTTGTCTTGTCTTTGTCTTGTCTTTGTCTTGTCTTTGTCTTGTCTTTGTCTTGTCTTTGTCTTGTCTTTGTCTTGTCTTTGTCTTGTCTTTGTCTTGTCTTTGTCTTGTCTTTGTCTTGTCTTTGTCTTGTCTTTGTCTTGTCTTTGTCTTGTCTTTGTCTTGTCTTTGTCTTGTCTTTGTCTTGTCTTTGTCTTGTCTTTGTCTTGTCTTTGTCTTGTCTTTGTCTTGTCTTTGTCTTGTCTTTGTCTTGTCTTTGTCTTGTCTTTGTCTTGTCTTTGTCTTGTCTTTGTCTTGTCTTTGTCTTGTCTTTGTCTTGTCTTTGTCTTGTCTTTGTCTTGTCTTTGTCTTGTCTTTGTCTTGTCTTTGTCTTGTCTTTGTCTTGTCTTTGTCTTGTCTTTGTCTTGTCTTTGTCTTGTCTTTGTCTTGTCTTTGTCTTGTCTTTGTCTTGTCTTTGTCTTGTCTTTGTCTTGTCTTTGTCTTGTCTTTGTCTTGTCTTTGTCTTGTCTTTGTCTTGTCTTTGTCTTGTCTTTGTCTTGTCTTTGTCTTGTCTTTGTCTTGTCTTTGTCTTGTCTTTGTCTTGTCTTTGTCTTGTCTTTGTCTTGTCTTTGTCTTGTCTTTGTCTTGTCTTTGTCTTGTCTTTGTCTTGTCTTTGTCTTGTCTTTGTCTTGTCTTTGTCTTGTCTTTGTCTTGTCTTTGTCTTGTCTTTGTCTTGTCTTTGTCTTGTCTTTGTCTTGTCTTTGTCTTGTCTTTGTCTTGTCTTTGTCTTGTCTTTGTCTTGTCTTTGTCTTGTCTTTGTCTTGTCTTTGTCTTGTCTTTGTCTTGTCTTTGTCTTGTCTTTGTCTTGTCTTTGTCTTGTCTTTGTCTTGTCTTTGTCTTGTCTTTGTCTTGTCTTTGTCTTGTCTTTGTCTTGTCTTTGTCTTGTCTTTGTCTTGTCTTTGTCTTGTCTTTGTCTTGTCTTTGTCTTGTCTTTGTCTTGTCTTTGTCTTGTCTTTGTCTTGTCTTTGTCTTGTCTTTGTCTTGTCTTTGTCTTGTCTTTGTCTTGTCTTTGTCTTGTCTTTGTCTTGTCTTTGTCTTGTCTTTGTCTTGTCTTTGTCTTGTCTTTGTCTTGTCTTTGTCTTGTCTTTGTCTTGTCTTTGTCTTGTCTTTGTCTTGTCTTTGTCTTGTCTTTGTCTTGTCTTTGTCTTGTCTTTGTCTTGTCTTTGTCTTGTCTTTGTCTTGTCTTTGTCTTGTCTTTGTCTTGTCTTTGTCTTGTCTTTGTCTTGTCTTTGTCTTGTCTTTGTCTTGTCTTTGTCTTGTCTTTGTCTTGTCTTTGTCTTGTCTTTGTCTTGTCTTTGTCTTGTCTTTGTCTTGTCTTTGTCTTGTCTTTGTCTTGTCTTTGTCTTGTCTTTGTCTTGTCTTTGTCTTGTCTTTGTCTTGTCTTTGTCTTGTCTTTGTCTTGTCTTTGTCTTGTCTTTGTCTTGTCTTTGTCTTGTCTTTGTCTTGTCTTTGTCTTGTCTTTGTCTTGTCTTTGTCTTGTCTTTGTCTTGTCTTTGTCTTGTCTTTGTCTTGTCTTTGTCTTGTCTTTGTCTTGTCTTTGTCTTGTCTTTGTCTTGTCTTTGTCTTGTCTTTGTCTTGTCTTTGTCTTGTCTTTGTCTTGTCTTTGTCTTGTCTTTGTCTTGTCTTTGTCTTGTCTTTGTCTTGTCTTTGTCTTGTCTTTGTCTTGTCTTTGTCTTGTCTTTGTCTTGTCTTTGTCTTGTCTTTGTCTTGTCTTTGTCTTGTCTTTGTCTTGTCTTTGTCTTGTCTTTGTCTTGTCTTTGTCTTGTCTTTGTCTTGTCTTTGTCTTGTCTTTGTCTTGTCTTTGTCTTGTCTTTGTCTTGTCTTTGTCTTGTCTTTGTCTTGTCTTTGTCTTGTCTTTGTCTTGTCTTTGTCTTGTCTTTGTCTTGTCTTTGTCTTGTCTTTGTCTTGTCTTTGTCTTGTCTTTGTCTTGTCTTTGTCTTGTCTTTGTCTTGTCTTTGTCTTGTCTTTGTCTTGTCTTTGTCTTGTCTTTGTCTTGTCTTTGTCTTGTCTTTGTCTTGTCTTTGTCTTGTCTTTGTCTTGTCTTTGTCTTGTCTTTGTCTTGTCTTTGTCTTGTCTTTGTCTTGTCTTTGTCTTGTCTTTGTCTTGTCTTTGTCTTGTCTTTGTCTTGTCTTTGTCTTGTCTTTGTCTTGTCTTTGTCTTGTCTTTGTCTTGTCTTTGTCTTGTCTTTGTCTTGTCTTTGTCTTGTCTTTGTCTTGTCTTTGTCTTGTCTTTGTCTTGTCTTTGTCTTGTCTTTGTCTTGTCTTTGTCTTGTCTTTGTCTTGTCTTTGTCTTGTCTTTGTCTTGTCTTTGTCTTGTCTTTGTCTTGTCTTTGTCTTGTCTTTGTCTTGTCTTTGTCTTGTCTTTGTCTTGTCTTTGTCTTGTCTTTGTCTTGTCTTTGTCTTGTCTTTGTCTTGTCTTTGTCTTGTCTTTGTCTTGTCTTTGTCTTGTCTTTGTCTTGTCTTTGTCTTGTCTTTGTCTTGTCTTTGTCTTGTCTTTGTCTTGTCTTTGTCTTGTCTTTGTCTTGTCTTTGTCTTGTCTTTGTCTTGTCTTTGTCTTGTCTTTGTCTTGTCTTTGTCTTGTCTTTGTCTTGTCTTTGTCTTGTCTTTGTCTTGTCTTTGTCTTGTCTTTGTCTTGTCTTTGTCTTGTCTTTGTCTTGTCTTTGTCTTGTCTTTGTCTTGTCTTTGTCTTGTCTTTGTCTTGTCTTTGTCTTGTCTTTGTCTTGTCTTTGTCTTGTCTTTGTCTTGTCTTTGTCTTGTCTTTGTCTTGTCTTTGTCTTGTCTTTGTCTTGTCTTTGTCTTGTCTTTGTCTTGTCTTTGTCTTGTCTTTGTCTTGTCTTTGTCTTGTCTTTGTCTTGTCTTTGTCTTGTCTTTGTCTTGTCTTTGTCTTGTCTTTGTCTTGTCTTTGTCTTGTCTTTGTCTTGTCTTTGTCTTGTCTTTGTCTTGTCTTTGTCTTGTCTTTGTCTTGTCTTTGTCTTGTCTTTGTCTTGTCTTTGTCTTGTCTTTGTCTTGTCTTTGTCTTGTCTTTGTCTTGTCTTTGTCTTGTCTTTGTCTTGTCTTTGTCTTGTCTTTGTCTTGTCTTTGTCTTGTCTTTGTCTTGTCTTTGTCTTGTCTTTGTCTTGTCTTTGTCTTGTCTTTGTCTTGTCTTTGTCTTGTCTTTGTCTTGTCTTTGTCTTGTCTTTGTCTTGTCTTTGTCTTGTCTTTGTCTTGTCTTTGTCTTGTCTTTGTCTTGTCTTTGTCTTGTCTTTGTCTTGTCTTTGTCTTGTCTTTGTCTTGTCTTTGTCTTGTCTTTGTCTTGTCTTTGTCTTGTCTTTGTCTTGTCTTTGTCTTGTCTTTGTCTTGTCTTTGTCTTGTCTTTGTCTTGTCTTTGTCTTGTCTTTGTCTTGTCTTTGTCTTGTCTTTGTCTTGTCTTTGTCTTGTCTTTGTCTTGTCTTTGTCTTGTCTTTGTCTTGTCTTTGTCTTGTCTTTGTCTTGTCTTTGTCTTGTCTTTGTCTTGTCTTTGTCTTGTCTTTGTCTTGTCTTTGTCTTGTCTTTGTCTTGTCTTTGTCTTGTCTTTGTCTTGTCTTTGTCTTGTCTTTGTCTTGTCTTTGTCTTGTCTTTGTCTTGTCTTTGTCTTGTCTTTGTCTTGTCTTTGTCTTGTCTTTGTCTTGTCTTTGTCTTGTCTTTGTCTTGTCTTTGTCTTGTCTTTGTCTTGTCTTTGTCTTGTCTTTGTCTTGTCTTTGTCTTGTCTTTGTCTTGTCTTTGTCTTGTCTTTGTCTTGTCTTTGTCTTGTCTTTGTCTTGTCTTTGTCTTGTCTTTGTCTTGTCTTTGTCTTGTCTTTGTCTTGTCTTTGTCTTGTCTTTGTCTTGTCTTTGTCTTGTCTTTGTCTTGTCTTTGTCTTGTCTTTGTCTTGTCTTTGTCTTGTCTTTGTCTTGTCTTTGTCTTGTCTTTGTCTTGTCTTTGTCTTGTCTTTGTCTTGTCTTTGTCTTGTCTTTGTCTTGTCTTTGTCTTGTCTTTGTCTTGTCTTTGTCTTGTCTTTGTCTTGTCTTTGTCTTGTCTTTGTCTTGTCTTTGTCTTGTCTTTGTCTTGTCTTTGTCTTGTCTTTGTCTTGTCTTTGTCTTGTCTTTGTCTTGTCTTTGTCTTGTCTTTGTCTTGTCTTTGTCTTGTCTTTGTCTTGTCTTTGTCTTGTCTTTGTCTTGTCTTTGTCTTGTCTTTGTCTTGTCTTTGTCTTGTCTTTGTCTTGTCTTTGTCTTGTCTTTGTCTTGTCTTTGTCTTGTCTTTGTCTTGTCTTTGTCTTGTCTTTGTCTTGTCTTTGTCTTGTCTTTGTCTTGTCTTTGTCTTGTCTTTGTCTTGTCTTTGTCTTGTCTTTGTCTTGTCTTTGTCTTGTCTTTGTCTTGTCTTTGTCTTGTCTTTGTCTTGTCTTTGTCTTGTCTTTGTCTTGTCTTTGTCTTGTCTTTGTCTTGTCTTTGTCTTGTCTTTGTCTTGTCTTTGTCTTGTCTTTGTCTTGTCTTTGTCTTGTCTTTGTCTTGTCTTTGTCTTGTCTTTGTCTTGTCTTTGTCTTGTCTTTGTCTTGTCTTTGTCTTGTCTTTGTCTTGTCTTTGTCTTGTCTTTGTCTTGTCTTTGTCTTGTCTTTGTCTTGTCTTTGTCTTGTCTTTGTCTTGTCTTTGTCTTGTCTTTGTCTTGTCTTTGTCTTGTCTTTGTCTTGTCTTTGTCTTGTCTTTGTCTTGTCTTTGTCTTGTCTTTGTCTTGTCTTTGTCTTGTCTTTGTCTTGTCTTTGTCTTGTCTTTGTCTTGTCTTTGTCTTGTCTTTGTCTTGTCTTTGTCTTGTCTTTGTCTTGTCTTTGTCTTGTCTTTGTCTTGTCTTTGTCTTGTCTTTGTCTTGTCTTTGTCTTGTCTTTGTCTTGTCTTTGTCTTGTCTTTGTCTTGTCTTTGTCTTGTCTTTGTCTTGTCTTTGTCTTGTCTTTGTCTTGTCTTTGTCTTGTCTTTGTCTTGTCTTTGTCTTGTCTTTGTCTTGTCTTTGTCTTGTCTTTGTCTTGTCTTTGTCTTGTCTTTGTCTTGTCTTTGTCTTGTCTTTGTCTTGTCTTTGTCTTGTCTTTGTCTTGTCTTTGTCTTGTCTTTGTCTTGTCTTTGTCTTGTCTTTGTCTTGTCTTTGTCTTGTCTTTGTCTTGTCTTTGTCTTGTCTTTGTCTTGTCTTTGTCTTGTCTTTGTCTTGTCTTTGTCTTGTCTTTGTCTTGTCTTTGTCTTGTCTTTGTCTTGTCTTTGTCTTGTCTTTGTCTTGTCTTTGTCTTGTCTTTGTCTTGTCTTTGTCTTGTCTTTGTCTTGTCTTTGTCTTGTCTTTGTCTTGTCTTTGTCTTGTCTTTGTCTTGTCTTTGTCTTGTCTTTGTCTTGTCTTTGTCTTGTCTTTGTCTTGTCTTTGTCTTGTCTTTGTCTTGTCTTTGTCTTGTCTTTGTCTTGTCTTTGTCTTGTCTTTGTCTTGTCTTTGTCTTGTCTTTGTCTTGTCTTTGTCTTGTCTTTGTCTTGTCTTTGTCTTGTCTTTGTCTTGTCTTTGTCTTGTCTTTGTCTTGTCTTTGTCTTGTCTTTGTCTTGTCTTTGTCTTGTCTTTGTCTTGTCTTTGTCTTGTCTTTGTCTTGTCTTTGTCTTGTCTTTGTCTTGTCTTTGTCTTGTCTTTGTCTTGTCTTTGTCTTGTCTTTGTCTTGTCTTTGTCTTGTCTTTGTCTTGTCTTTGTCTTGTCTTTGTCTTGTCTTTGTCTTGTCTTTGTCTTGTCTTTGTCTTGTCTTTGTCTTGTCTTTGTCTTGTCTTTGTCTTGTCTTTGTCTTGTCTTTGTCTTGTCTTTGTCTTGTCTTTGTCTTGTCTTTGTCTTGTCTTTGTCTTGTCTTTGTCTTGTCTTTGTCTTGTCTTTGTCTTGTCTTTGTCTTGTCTTTGTCTTGTCTTTGTCTTGTCTTTGTCTTGTCTTTGTCTTGTCTTTGTCTTGTCTTTGTCTTGTCTTTGTCTTGTCTTTGTCTTGTCTTTGTCTTGTCTTTGTCTTGTCTTTGTCTTGTCTTTGTCTTGTCTTTGTCTTGTCTTTGTCTTGTCTTTGTCTTGTCTTTGTCTTGTCTTTGTCTTGTCTTTGTCTTGTCTTTGTCTTGTCTTTGTCTTGTCTTTGTCTTGTCTTTGTCTTGTCTTTGTCTTGTCTTTGTCTTGTCTTTGTCTTGTCTTTGTCTTGTCTTTGTCTTGTCTTTGTCTTGTCTTTGTCTTGTCTTTGTCTTGTCTTTGTCTTGTCTTTGTCTTGTCTTTGTCTTGTCTTTGTCTTGTCTTTGTCTTGTCTTTGTCTTGTCTTTGTCTTGTCTTTGTCTTGTCTTTGTCTTGTCTTTGTCTTGTCTTTGTCTTGTCTTTGTCTTGTCTTTGTCTTGTCTTTGTCTTGTCTTTGTCTTGTCTTTGTCTTGTCTTTGTCTTGTCTTTGTCTTGTCTTTGTCTTGTCTTTGTCTTGTCTTTGTCTTGTCTTTGTCTTGTCTTTGTCTTGTCTTTGTCTTGTCTTTGTCTTGTCTTTGTCTTGTCTTTGTCTTGTCTTTGTCTTGTCTTTGTCTTGTCTTTGTCTTGTCTTTGTCTTGTCTTTGTCTTGTCTTTGTCTTGTCTTTGTCTTGTCTTTGTCTTGTCTTTGTCTTGTCTTTGTCTTGTCTTTGTCTTGTCTTTGTCTTGTCTTTGTCTTGTCTTTGTCTTGTCTTTGTCTTGTCTTTGTCTTGTCTTTGTCTTGTCTTTGTCTTGTCTTTGTCTTGTCTTTGTCTTGTCTTTGTCTTGTCTTTGTCTTGTCTTTGTCTTGTCTTTGTCTTGTCTTTGTCTTGTCTTTGTCTTGTCTTTGTCTTGTCTTTGTCTTGTCTTTGTCTTGTCTTTGTCTTGTCTTTGTCTTGTCTTTGTCTTGTCTTTGTCTTGTCTTTGTCTTGTCTTTGTCTTGTCTTTGTCTTGTCTTTGTCTTGTCTTTGTCTTGTCTTTGTCTTGTCTTTGTCTTGTCTTTGTCTTGTCTTTGTCTTGTCTTTGTCTTGTCTTTGTCTTGTCTTTGTCTTGTCTTTGTCTTGTCTTTGTCTTGTCTTTGTCTTGTCTTTGTCTTGTCTTTGTCTTGTCTTTGTCTTGTCTTTGTCTTGTCTTTGTCTTGTCTTTGTCTTGTCTTTGTCTTGTCTTTGTCTTGTCTTTGTCTTGTCTTTGTCTTGTCTTTGTCTTGTCTTTGTCTTGTCTTTGTCTTGTCTTTGTCTTGTCTTTGTCTTGTCTTTGTCTTGTCTTTGTCTTGTCTTTGTCTTGTCTTTGTCTTGTCTTTGTCTTGTCTTTGTCTTGTCTTTGTCTTGTCTTTGTCTTGTCTTTGTCTTGTCTTTGTCTTGTCTTTGTCTTGTCTTTGTCTTGTCTTTGTCTTGTCTTTGTCTTGTCTTTGTCTTGTCTTTGTCTTGTCTTTGTCTTGTCTTTGTCTTGTCTTTGTCTTGTCTTTGTCTTGTCTTTGTCTTGTCTTTGTCTTGTCTTTGTCTTGTCTTTGTCTTGTCTTTGTCTTGTCTTTGTCTTGTCTTTGTCTTGTCTTTGTCTTGTCTTTGTCTTGTCTTTGTCTTGTCTTTGTCTTGTCTTTGTCTTGTCTTTGTCTTGTCTTTGTCTTGTCTTTGTCTTGTCTTTGTCTTGTCTTTGTCTTGTCTTTGTCTTGTCTTTGTCTTGTCTTTGTCTTGTCTTTGTCTTGTCTTTGTCTTGTCTTTGTCTTGTCTTTGTCTTGTCTTTGTCTTGTCTTTGTCTTGTCTTTGTCTTGTCTTTGTCTTGTCTTTGTCTTGTCTTTGTCTTGTCTTTGTCTTGTCTTTGTCTTGTCTTTGTCTTGTCTTTGTCTTGTCTTTGTCTTGTCTTTGTCTTGTCTTTGTCTTGTCTTTGTCTTGTCTTTGTCTTGTCTTTGTCTTGTCTTTGTCTTGTCTTTGTCTTGTCTTTGTCTTGTCTTTGTCTTGTCTTTGTCTTGTCTTTGTCTTGTCTTTGTCTTGTCTTTGTCTTGTCTTTGTCTTGTCTTTGTCTTGTCTTTGTCTTGTCTTTGTCTTGTCTTTGTCTTGTCTTTGTCTTGTCTTTGTCTTGTCTTTGTCTTGTCTTTGTCTTGTCTTTGTCTTGTCTTTGTCTTGTCTTTGTCTTGTCTTTGTCTTGTCTTTGTCTTGTCTTTGTCTTGTCTTTGTCTTGTCTTTGTCTTGTCTTTGTCTTGTCTTTGTCTTGTCTTTGTCTTGTCTTTGTCTTGTCTTTGTCTTGTCTTTGTCTTGTCTTTGTCTTGTCTTTGTCTTGTCTTTGTCTTGTCTTTGTCTTGTCTTTGTCTTGTCTTTGTCTTGTCTTTGTCTTGTCTTTGTCTTGTCTTTGTCTTGTCTTTGTCTTGTCTTTGTCTTGTCTTTGTCTTGTCTTTGTCTTGTCTTTGTCTTGTCTTTGTCTTGTCTTTGTCTTGTCTTTGTCTTGTCTTTGTCTTGTCTTTGTCTTGTCTTTGTCTTGTCTTTGTCTTGTCTTTGTCTTGTCTTTGTCTTGTCTTTGTCTTGTCTTTGTCTTGTCTTTGTCTTGTCTTTGTCTTGTCTTTGTCTTGTCTTTGTCTTGTCTTTGTCTTGTCTTTGTCTTGTCTTTGTCTTGTCTTTGTCTTGTCTTTGTCTTGTCTTTGTCTTGTCTTTGTCTTGTCTTTGTCTTGTCTTTGTCTTGTCTTTGTCTTGTCTTTGTCTTGTCTTTGTCTTGTCTTTGTCTTGTCTTTGTCTTGTCTTTGTCTTGTCTTTGTCTTGTCTTTGTCTTGTCTTTGTCTTGTCTTTGTCTTGTCTTTGTCTTGTCTTTGTCTTGTCTTTGTCTTGTCTTTGTCTTGTCTTTGTCTTGTCTTTGTCTTGTCTTTGTCTTGTCTTTGTCTTGTCTTTGTCTTGTCTTTGTCTTGTCTTTGTCTTGTCTTTGTCTTGTCTTTGTCTTGTCTTTGTCTTGTCTTTGTCTTGTCTTTGTCTTGTCTTTGTCTTGTCTTTGTCTTGTCTTTGTCTTGTCTTTGTCTTGTCTTTGTCTTGTCTTTGTCTTGTCTTTGTCTTGTCTTTGTCTTGTCTTTGTCTTGTCTTTGTCTTGTCTTTGTCTTGTCTTTGTCTTGTCTTTGTCTTGTCTTTGTCTTGTCTTTGTCTTGTCTTTGTCTTGTCTTTGTCTTGTCTTTGTCTTGTCTTTGTCTTGTCTTTGTCTTGTCTTTGTCTTGTCTTTGTCTTGTCTTTGTCTTGTCTTTGTCTTGTCTTTGTCTTGTCTTTGTCTTGTCTTTGTCTTGTCTTTGTCTTGTCTTTGTCTTGTCTTTGTCTTGTCTTTGTCTTGTCTTTGTCTTGTCTTTGTCTTGTCTTTGTCTTGTCTTTGTCTTGTCTTTGTCTTGTCTTTGTCTTGTCTTTGTCTTGTCTTTGTCTTGTCTTTGTCTTGTCTTTGTCTTGTCTTTGTCTTGTCTTTGTCTTGTCTTTGTCTTGTCTTTGTCTTGTCTTTGTCTTGTCTTTGTCTTGTCTTTGTCTTGTCTTTGTCTTGTCTTTGTCTTGTCTTTGTCTTGTCTTTGTCTTGTCTTTGTCTTGTCTTTGTCTTGTCTTTGTCTTGTCTTTGTCTTGTCTTTGTCTTGTCTTTGTCTTGTCTTTGTCTTGTCTTTGTCTTGTCTTTGTCTTGTCTTTGTCTTGTCTTTGTCTTGTCTTTGTCTTGTCTTTGTCTTGTCTTTGTCTTGTCTTTGTCTTGTCTTTGTCTTGTCTTTGTCTTGTCTTTGTCTTGTCTTTGTCTTGTCTTTGTCTTGTCTTTGTCTTGTCTTTGTCTTGTCTTTGTCTTGTCTTTGTCTTGTCTTTGTCTTGTCTTTGTCTTGTCTTTGTCTTGTCTTTGTCTTGTCTTTGTCTTGTCTTTGTCTTGTCTTTGTCTTGTCTTTGTCTTGTCTTTGTCTTGTCTTTGTCTTGTCTTTGTCTTGTCTTTGTCTTGTCTTTGTCTTGTCTTTGTCTTGTCTTTGTCTTGTCTTTGTCTTGTCTTTGTCTTGTCTTTGTCTTGTCTTTGTCTTGTCTTTGTCTTGTCTTTGTCTTGTCTTTGTCTTGTCTTTGTCTTGTCTTTGTCTTGTCTTTGTCTTGTCTTTGTCTTGTCTTTGTCTTGTCTTTGTCTTGTCTTTGTCTTGTCTTTGTCTTGTCTTTGTCTTGTCTTTGTCTTGTCTTTGTCTTGTCTTTGTCTTGTCTTTGTCTTGTCTTTGTCTTGTCTTTGTCTTGTCTTTGTCTTGTCTTTGTCTTGTCTTTGTCTTGTCTTTGTCTTGTCTTTGTCTTGTCTTTGTCTTGTCTTTGTCTTGTCTTTGTCTTGTCTTTGTCTTGTCTTTGTCTTGTCTTTGTCTTGTCTTTGTCTTGTCTTTGTCTTGTCTTTGTCTTGTCTTTGTCTTGTCTTTGTCTTGTCTTTGTCTTGTCTTTGTCTTGTCTTTGTCTTGTCTTTGTCT
>CAWZZZ010000226.1:0-77295 GCA_963966595.1 Physocephala rufipes
TTTCACCCAATTTCAACACTACATATCCTATGATGACAGGAAATATTTGTGCCAAATTTCATGTCAATATTTCTATTTTTACGCCTGTACGCCTGTATGAATTTTGTCTCTAGTGGGCGGACCACGCCTACTGGATTATATTTTAAAATGAGGTAGTAGACTCGGATATACAATTTCACCTTTAAGTTCGTACTCGGAGCTGAGAAATTGAGCTCTAAACGCGATTTAATTTACATTAAATACCAAAAATATCAATATTATACATTCAGGATACATATATATATATATATATATATATATATATATATATATATATATATATATATATATATATATATATATATATATATATATATATATATATATATATATATATATATATATATATATATATATATATATATATATATATATATATATATATATATATATATATATATATATATATATATATATATATATATATATATATATATATATATATATATATATATATATATATATATATATATATATATATATATATATATATATATATATATATATATATATATATATATATATATATATATATATATATATATATATATATATATATATATATATATATATATATATATATATATATATATATATATATATATATATATATATATATATATATATATATATATATATATATATATATATATATATATATATATATATATATATATATATATATATATATATATATATATATATATATATATATATATATATATATATATATATATATATATATATATATATATATATATATATATATATATATATATATATATATATATATATATATATATATATATATATATATATATATATATATATATATATATATATATATATATATATATATATATATATATATATATATATATATATATATATATATATATATATATATATATATATATATATATATATATATATATATATATATATATATATATATATATATATATATATATATATATATATATATATATATATATATATATATATATATATATATATATATATATATATATATATATATATATATATATATATATATATATATATATATATATATATATATATATATATATATATATATATATATATATATATATATATATATATATATATATATATATATATATATATATATATATATATATATATATATATATATATATATATATATATATATATATATATATATATATATATATATATATATATATATATATATATATATATATATATATATATATATATATATATATATATATATATATATATATATATATATATATATATATATATATATATATATATATATATATATATATATATATATATATATATATATATATATATATATATATATATATATATATATATATATATATATATATATATATATATATATATATATATATATATATATATATATATATATATATATATATATATATATATATATATATATATATATATATATATATATATATATATATATATATATATATATATATATATATATATATATATATATATATATATATATATATATATATATATATATATATATATATATATATATATATATATATATATATATATATATATATATATATATATATATATATATATATATATATATATATATATATATATATATATATATATATATATATATATATATATATATATATATATATATATATATATATATATATATATATATATATATATATATATATATATATATATATATATATATATATATATATATATATATATATATATATATATATATATATATATATATATATATATATATATATATATATATATATATATATATATATATATATATATATATATATATATATATATATATATATATATATATATATATATATATATATATATATATATATATATATATATATATATATATATATATATATATATATATATATATATATATATATATATATATATATATATATATATATATATATATATATATATATATATATATATATATATATATATATATATATATATATATATATATATATATATATATATATATATATATATATATATATATATATATATATATATATATATATATATATATATATATATATATATATATATATATATATATATATATATATATATATATATATATATATATATATATATATATATATATATATATATATATATATATATATATATATATATATATATAATTCATTTATTTATTATTTTTCATCAAATTTATTATTATTTTTCATCATGTATTATTATTTTTAACACTCCTTTAATGCTTTTAAAATCATTATATTTATAGCCTCTAAGAATATTTTATTTCATAAGCTAAATAAATACGACTACAAAAACAACCATCTAAACGCTATTATATCATCTACATATAGAAATGCATCGGAACCCACTCCTGAGAATGAAATGGTTAACATTATATCAAAGCTGTTTGGAGACATTTTTAGGCCAAAGGGAAGTCTTTTGAAATGAAAATCTCCGTTATTTGTTTCAAACGTAATTAAAGGACGTAAGAATTCGTCCAAGAATTTTAAGAACTATTCAAGTCATGTGTTATGAAGTATTTGCCAGCCCTAACCTATACAGAACATTTTTTAATGGAAATATGCCATTAAACATTTTCTTGTTAATCTACCTGAAGTCAAAAATTAACCTCATCCTCCTTTGTACCACCTCCACTCTTCTATGAGACTGCTCTCAAAAGATTCACAAGATACAGAAAAGCTTATGCGTCCTTGTTCCAAGGTCATCCCTACTTTTTCGTTCATTATACCAACCTATGATTATTGAATTCTGTTGGTTTTACTTTAAATCGGAATCTTATGAGGTAGATCTAGATTATGTTTGTGAAAACTTGTCGCCATAAATGACTCACCCTGTAAATGAAATATGTGTTGGTAATTCTTGCGAATATTTTCCGCATGCAGCTTTGCGTCTTTTTCGCTGTTCTCAATATTTGGCTGTTCCTTTAGTTCAGTCCACCGTATTTCACTATTAGCCGTGTGTTCAACTTTTAGGACATGAATATCCCTCAATGGCCTGACCACCAAATTGGAAGTAATTCTAACGGCTGCATTATCTCAGAGCAGGGTTATATTTTAACAGCCGCACTTTCAGCTGCATGTTCTCATAGGCAAAACCTAGCCCGCCTTTCTGTTATTTAACTACATAAGTTTGGTTATCTATTGTTGGCACATATTTTCTGAAAATATCTCCTCCAACTATGCCATCTAAAATGATTATGAAGTCGCCACTAACAACCTGAAGCTCATAGCTCAACGACTCATCTTCCATGTTAAAGTATATACTTTAGTCATCAAATACTCATTCGAAATTAGATTTATTGTATCCATCCGCATAGTTGTCCTTTGCTATATTTATTTCACATAAAGGACCCTGTATATACGAGTTTATATACAGGACTATACATTAATGCAAACGGGGAATTTTCGGGCATTAACGGGCATTTTCGCTTCCTTCTATTTTTTCGTTACCAATCCTATAATTATTCTATTTGTTGCCGCTATTAGGCATTAATATTACCATTAAAATTACCACTGTTATCATTATTGTAAGCACTGTTGTAATTAGTACGTCTGATATTGTTGTTTTCCGCGGGTCTTTGCGACCTTCTACTTTTGTGGTCAACGTAACACCTCCCACGATTTGATAAATAAATGCATATATTGTTGCTCCATTGGTTTTTATTACCGCTCTGTTGGAAATGATGTGCTTGGTTCATGTTTTCTGGAGTTTGTTTGTTTTTTCTAATTCGAACCCCAAATTTGTAGCTTTCGTTAGTGTGTTAGGGTGCGTTACAAATATCGCTTTCTTTAAATTCTATCTCAACCCATTCATAAAATTGGTAAGCGTGTATTCGTCGTTTACTTTACATGGAGCCTTTACTCCGCTTCACCTATTCCGCTACTTAGTTATTTATCAACAATTTTTATAAACTCACTAATCAAGTAAATATCTTCTTATTGTGAGCAGTTTTTTTTTTTGCATTTTTCTGTTTACACCACGCAAATGAAATTGTTTTTAGATCTATTTTGTAAAATATTGCTCACCTCATTGAATTCGATAGGTTATGATTCCACATATAGAGCAGACCTCACCTTACTCTACAGCTTTATATATACCACAAAATTAGATAATGAAGATTTCGCCCCGTGAGCGTTGATGCAGTTTTCATTGTCTCTTCAATGTTATATAACGACATTGATTCATTGTGAGTTTTTCTATTGAGGTTACTAATTTGATTTTCCCCTTACACGGTATATCAGTTTCTGGATCACTAACTTGGATCTTCCAAGTTTCTAACTTGAATTTTCTTTAAATTCCCTACGTTTTCTAATTCTTAAAAAATGCTTTCCGAAATACATTAATATCGGACAACCCGTGATTTTATTAAATTAACGGACTTTATTAAATTTGACGAAGAATTTCATACTAAGAACTGCGAGTGGATTTCCGATTTTATGAGACTTGAATAACAGCAAATGAATTTTCATTTCATTATATTGCTTAGAATCTATAAATTGTGCACTAAAAAAACTTTAACTCTACTAATTTCATTAACGCCATTAATTAATTATTGTAGTCGACGGTGAAAGTTTATACACAGAAAAAAATTTCGATACTGGATATCCTTCAACAGTTTGGGATTCCAAATGTCTCTCCTTATGATTGCGTCAAGCAAATCGTAAATGTCACGTAAAATTCGTCCTGGAAACATATAGTCTTCTTTATCTACGGCCCGGCGACAGCTCTCCCTTATTTCCGCATTGGGTGGACGTATTACTCTTTCCCAATCTGTCAGGATATCTATTTGATTTTGAATTAGTGGGAAATCTATTTTCTTTTGGTTGGCTGGATCGCCAAATAAAGAGCCAATATTGCTAATGTTTCAATTGTTATCCCAGTAGAAATTCGTCCTTGTAGTAAGCACTATATTTGTGAGTATTTATTTTAAATATCTGAAGGATTCCGGATAATTTTTCACACGCTCGAGTGAACAGCCCTAATAACTCTTTCAATGAAAAGCCCAAGTTGAGATTTATTACATTTTCTCTGTCAGATTATATTCTAGTTTTCAAATATTGCGCCCTTATAAACAATTTTCATAAGATTTTCATTTCGTTATTTCGGCTTATAGCTTACAGCTAAAAGTTAGGGATTGGAATTAAACTAAAATGTTATAGAGCAGACTCAGATTCAGCAAGCGGTTGAGACCTAGTTCTCAATCGTGTTGACTTATTCCGGCCCTTACTCACAGTGATTGGCTTCCACCGTTGTCAGCACTTTAAACCATACCTTAAACAATTAGGATTTTTGCACTACAGCCTGAACCGTAACCTTCGATATCTGATCGCTGCCATAGTAACATTAATAAATTTTGGCATTTTAATATGTTGATGTGTAAATATGTTAATACTGTGATATTTTGAATGTCATAGTAGAATTCTCTCTATGTTGGAAGGAATTGTGTGTCAATGAGTGTGTGCCATCTACACTTTACATATAATCTCCAGCCTTCAAATCACATTCGGAATCCATTGGTTTTGTCCTCTTACAGTTGACTGAGGAAATTTTAATTAAGAGTTCGCAACGTATAACCACGGTATATCACGGGTAGTCCATATTCATCATCTATTGTGTCCAAAATCGAATTTCTAGCATTTCCTACTGATTTTCGCGAAAAAAATTGTTGATTTATGAAATACTCTATATGACTAATGAAGAGACTTCAAAATTCGATTATGTTCAAAATCCCTTTTATGGCATCACCTATAGAGTTCTGAAAAAAAGAAATTAATGAAGGATTTACTTTGTATGACCACAAGGGTGTTAACACCCACAGCATACTGTGTCAAAATCCAAAATGACATTTCATAACGCTTATCAAGAAAAAACATTTTAATGAAAATATCGTGCTGCATGACTACAAGTGAAGTCCACACTTATCGCTTAAAATACAAAAAAACCAAATTATAATCTTCCCTATCATTCCGAGAAAAAAATTTTTGAAGTAAAAGATACCCCATGTGTCCACAACAACAACCCACTATACCAAAAATTAGTTTTATGAGGTTTTCTATTGAGTTCTGAGAAAAAAAATTGCTGATAAGGAAATCACGCTGTACGACGCTATGAAATATCCACTATGTTAAAATTTATTAAATGTTATTTCCTATTTATTTCTGCACACCTATAAAAATAGCAAAAAATAATTTGGGCACACCCAACTCCCACCAGCTTAATCATTCGTTTCATACTAACTCAGCAATGATACAAATTACTTCACATATTAGTCTAACAAACACAAAATATTAGTCTTCGTATAGATTTAAACATATTCTAAGGTATTCCTCGCCAGCTTATATTCCTCTAGTTTTATGTCGAATTTCAATTCCTAAGAATCAGTACTTTCAATTCAATTCCTGAACGAAAATTTACTCGCTCATCCTAAAGTAATCTTCCATTCAAAATTAATTCAGCCTCGTCAAATTCAAAATTCGAGTTTCATAGAATTTACTGCTGAAGGAGTGAGTACTCTCCAGCACTGCACTATTCACATTAAGGAGCTTTTGTGATAAAAATGCAAGCTTCTCAAGATATTTCATGACCCATTATGTGAACTTTCTCGGAATTATTTGGTGTTTACTTTCTCGGAATTATTCGGCATTGATAGCGCATAATGACCACTTAAAACTATACTATACGTGGTAATTGAGACATGTAACCATGTTTGACATCCACGAATGGCCATGAATAATTGTAATATATTTTTAATATATCTAATTTAGTACTAATTTGGTAACGAGCCATGCATTTTCTTATCTTAGCAAATTATCTTATTGTTAAATTTATTTCGATATTTAGTTATGTAAAGATTAAAATAGCTAGTAGTTCTCTTAAAACCGTCCCAAACTTATCCGCAAAATTTTCACGAACGATACCTTTCTGTGAAAAAAATACAACATACGTCTCAGGTTCAAAGAGCAATGTTTAGTTTTGTTAAGATAGAAATCCTTTACTGAACTGTTAAACCAATACCATCAAACTGATACAGCATAATTTCTTACTAAAAAAGTTTTATTGTTAACCGGCCATACAATATGTAACTAATGGATAAGCTTAGCCAACATACAGGATGTACGAATTTGGAGCTAGTATCAATTTCAGTATCAATTTCTAGTGTTAGTCTTGTAATGGAGATGAAATAGTAAATAAAGACGAAAAATAAACTATCTAAATTCAACAAAATTTTAAAATGAAGTGTAGTATAATATGTAGTATGAAGTATGGAGTATGTACTACTAATAATAGTTCTCAAAGGATACGGTGCAATTCGACTACCTGAGTAGTTTACATATTTAGATAACAGTATCGCACTTCCAGGTTTGCGATTTTTTTATAGAAAACAAATATGCCCAAACACTGCAGAAGTGATTTTTTTGCATAAAGCCTTCTCCGACTAGTGAAAAGGTCTCTGGGGACCTTTTCGATTTTTGTTATTCGAAACTTTTTCTTTACATCTTTCAGAAACCAGAAACATTATGTAATATAATAAAAATGCTTTCTTAATCGATTGAGACCAGTATAGAAGCCATAGGAGAACCCGCTCGCATTTCGGTATATTCGTTCGCATTAATTTCGGTTTGTAATTATACAAACCACGATTATCAAGGTCCTCGGAAGCCTCGTACGGTTATTGAAAGGAATTGTAAAATTTTAATTCGAAATTTTAATTAAAATTTCAAGAACAATAATTTACAGCAGGAGATTATAATTTTTTTATATGTCAGCCAATTTTAATTCAAGTTCCAAAAGGAAAAATTTTAAATGGTAGGTTATTTTTATGTATGTTGGGCAAGAGTCGTTAGTGTACAATCTTAAACCATAAACAATATTGAGGTACAATCGGTTTGTGTATTCAGTGAATATATCAATATATCAATAGTGAAATAATGGAGGCTGCCGGTTGGGATGCTGTAGTTTGGGTGTTATTCAACCGTACACGCTATCAGCGAATGGCCAAGGAAGATGGCACGAAATGGCGCAGATATCTGCCACAAATCAGTCGCATTCGTGCTAATAATGTCGTTGGCTATAATAAAAGAAAACCAAGGCCAGTAAATAAAATTTACGATACATTGACAATTTTCGGCTCGCTGATTACCGAAGACTTACGATCATATGCGATCAGATACGATCATGTGCGATGCAAATCGAAAAATCGTTTGTATAACAAATACATGGAATGTTTCACATTCTAAAAAAGGAAGATATGGAAACCACTAGCGATGAAAGAGTTTCACGCATTCTATATATAGTGCTATAGTGATGCAGATGGACTGTGTAAGTCTAAACTGGCGAGCCTGCTAAAGAACTGTGGGGCCCAATACAAGCTCCAATATATAAAGCAGCTTTATCCGGAAGGTTACAAGGATGGTTGACCTGCGAAGTTGACCAAGGCCAAAGTGTTGCGTATGAGTTGGTTCAAAACTACCTTAATATCGGTCGCACAATTTAAATAGGTAATTTCTTCTAATAGTTAGATGTAGCACTAACAATGATGAAAAAGAGAACTGCATTTGTTGGAATGGTTCACCCAAACAAAACTCTTGTTCCAATGAGTATTTGAAAAGTGTTTCGCGACCCATTCACAGCTCATTGTTTGGGTTCTACAAGGGTGACGTATCACTTTGTTCGTATCTGCCGAAGAAAAATAAATACGTCTTGTTACTGTCTACCATGCACTACACTTGTGCGGTAGATGACAAAACAGAAAAGCGGAAGACAATGATTGTTCTAAACTACAACGCCCATAAATCCGGGGTGAATGCAATAGACCAGATGCTCGGCATTTATTCATGCAAGCGTTCAACAAACAGTTGGTCGCTTTCAATGTTTTATAACATAATCGATAACATAGAAGAACGAGCTACCAAACCACGCATAACGGGCTATCCCAAAATTCGAAATCCTATTGAAGCATTTGATGTGAAGGTAAAGCTAAAATTTAAATTGTATATACCGTAAAAATTGTTATAGACTCTTTTATCCTGTATATATCCCTTTATGTTTGCAGATAGTTGCAAGTCCAATAACAGGAGCCGCAGCTTTATATGCACCTCGTTGCCATTTATGTCGTTCGAAGTACGCGCACCAGCGCAAAATTAGGTCGTATTGTTGTACTGCAATAATGCGGTTTGTGCTGAGCACTCAGAATCACTTTATCGGCGCGAAACTTGTACTCCTGCATTAAAAGGGTAGGAAGAGAGCCATACAAATAAGCCATGTAATTAATTTTCTACGCAATTTTTGAGTTATATAATTAATTTTTACAGTAAAAAAATAATAAATCTACAATAGGTCCCTCAGGACGTTGCCACTTTTATACCGATACCGGGACTATCACTAATCGGAGAGTTAATAATGAAAAAGTATTCAAGAGAAAAATATCAGGGTCATTGCGTACTTTTTTGGATATTCTTCATACTAATTGGATATTCTTCATACGAAAACTCGAACTTCATAAGCCTTAAAATCACAAGACAAAAAGTTACGAGAAAATGTAAGTTTTTCAGCCTATCAAACTGACTGTCGAATACTCAAACCCTTTATGTGCATAACGTATCTTATTAGTTGTAAGGAACGATGGTGTAGCCATTAATTCTGAAATAGGTCGAAATTTTCCCCATTGAGTTAAACTTTTCAATTCAATATTAGAAAATGTCTTGCTAAGCCAACTTGAACAAAAAGCCCTTGAATAACTTGAACAAAATCATTTATTAGCTTGACTTTTCCTTTTAGTAGCTGGTACTTTTTCAAAAAGGGAGCAACCATTTTCCTAATAAGAAGCAATTGTACGAGAAAGAAAAAATTATATATGTGTAAAAAAGGCAGTCGTGGTTGAATTAGAACTAAAATTCACTGAAGAATGAAATTCTTATACTTCAATATATAATATTGATATATTGTTCAGCAAGGAGTAACATCAACTTACCTTCACGCGTTGAATAGCGCGCGAATTGTAGTTCATTGAAAATGGAAAACAACCGTATTGTTCAGTCAACAGAAATATTCTTATTCTCTATTTGAAAGTCCTCAACTTTTATACATTTTTGGGAGAGCATCGAAATATCAATATTATACATTCAAGATAAAAAAGGGTACAGAAAAGGTGAAAAAAGAGTACAATATGGTTATTGGGTTCTTATGATGCAATAAAATATTATTTGAAAAATCCTAATTATTGTTAATGAAAGCGCTGTCCTGCCTCATTTCTGTCGCAAACGCTTTGGAAATTTTCAGAATTGGGACAGAGAAGAATATTAAATTATGGTATCTATTGCCTGCAAGAATATTAGAGTTGAGTAAAATAAAAAAATTGTGTAAGCGTCGGAGTCAGCATAATATCGCTAATGTCGCCCTTCGAATAAACAGAGAAAAAATTTTTATATACTTTTTTATTCTGTATATATCCTTTTATGTTTGCAGTTAGTTGCAAGTCCAATAAGAGGAGCCGCACCTTTATATGCATCTTGTTCTAATCGTCCTAATCGTCAATAATGCGATTTGTGCTGAGCACTCAGAATCACTTTATCGGTGCGAAACTTGTACTCCTACATTAAAAGAGTAGGAGGATGGCTATATAAATAAGCCAAATATCACGTAATTAATTTTCTAAGCAATTTTTGAGTTATATAATTAATTTTTACAGAAAAAAATAATAAATCTACAATAGGTCCCACAGGACATTGCCACTTTTTTACCGATACCGGGACTATCACTAGTCGGAGAGTTAATAATGAAAAAGTATTCAAGAGGAAAATATGAACGGCTGAAACTAGTCGGGTAATTGCGTACTTTTTTGGATATTCTTCATACTAATTGGATATTCTTCATACGAAAACTCGAACTTCATAGGCCTCAAAATCACAAGACAAAAAGTTACGAAAAAATGTAAGTTTTTCAGCCTATCAAACTGACTGTCGAATACTCAAACCTTTTTTGTGCAGATGGTATCTTACTATTTTTAAAGAACGATAGTATAGCCATCAGTTCTGAAATAGGTCCAAATTTGCCCCACTGAGGTAGACTTTTCAATTCAATATTAGAAAATGTCTTGCTAAGCCAACTTGAACAAAAAGCTCTTGAACAACTTGAACAAAATCATTTATTAGCTTGACTTTTCCGTTTAGTAGCTGGCACATTTTCCTAATGAGAGCAACAATTTTCCTAATAAGAAGCAATTGTACGGGAAATAATGAATTAAGTATGTGTAAAAAAGGATGTCGTAGTTGAATTGGAAAAAAAATTCACTGAAGAATGGAATTCATATACTTTAAAGGTATATAATGTTCAGCAAGGAGTAACAACAACTTACTAGTACTTTCACGCGTTGAATGGCACGCGAATTATAGTTCACTGAAAATGGAAAACAACCGTGTTGTTCAGATAACAGAAATATTCTTATTCTCTATTTGAAAGCCTTCACCTTTTATATCGGATTTTTGGGACAGCATCGAAATATCAATATTATTCATTCAAGATAATAAAGGGTACAGAAAAGGTTTAAAAAGAGTACAATATGGTTATTGGGTTTTTATGATGCAACAAAATATTATTTGAAAAACCCTAATTATTGTTGATGAAACCGCCGTCCTGTCTCATTTATGTTGCAAACGCTTTGAAATTTTTCAGAATTGGGACAGAGAAGAATATTAAATTGTGGTATCTATTGCCTGCAAGAATATTAGAGTTGAGTAAAATAAAAAAATTGTGTAAGCGTCGGAGTCAGAATAATATCGCTAATGTCGCCCTTCGAATAAACGTATGAAGAATTATATTCATATGTAAACAGCGTTGTGCAAGTAAAGGACCGATCAGATATGGTCCGATCAGAAAAACAAAAGAATTTTAAGGAAAAACAACACATAGTGTAAGCTCTTGCCTGGCAATGCCAGCCTTGTGTAGAATGCTTTATAGTGAAAGTTGTCCACTATATAGCGGAAATTTTTTCCATATTTCCATATTGCTGATAAAGAAATCACGCTGTACGACGCTATGAAATATCCACTATGTTAAAATTTATTAAATGTTCCTTCCTAATTATTTCTGTAAAATAATTTGGGCACACCCAACTCCCACCAGCTTAATCATTCGTTTCATACTAACTCAGCCATGAAACAAATTACTTCACATATTAGTCTAATAAACACAAAATATTAGTCTTCGCATATATTTAATCGATAACATAAAAGAACGAGCTACCAATCCACGCATAACGGTCTATCCCAAAATTCGAAATCCTATTGAAGCATTTGATGTGAAGGTAAAGCTAAAACTTAAATTGTATATACCGTAAAAAATGTTATATACTCTTTTATCCTGTATAAATCCTTTTATGTTTGCAGATAGTTGCAAGTCCAATAACAGGAGCCGCAGCTTTATATGCACCTCGGTCTAATCGTCCGTCATGCCATTTATGTCGTTCGAAGTACGCGCACCAGCGCAAAACTAGGTCGTATGGTTGTACGTGCAATAATGCGGTTTTTCCTGAGCACTAAGGATGAATTTATCGGTGCGAAACTTGTACTCCTGCATTAAAAGAGTAGGAAGATAGCCATATAAATAAACCATGTAATTAATTTTCTAAGCAATTTGTGAGTTATATAATTAATTTTTACAATAAAAAAATAATAAATGTACAATAGGCCCCTCAGGCCATTGCCACTTTTATATCGATACCGGAACTATCACTAACCGAAGAGTTAGTAATGGAAAAGTATTCAAGAGAAAAAAATGAACAGCTGAAACTAGTCAGGATAATTGCGTACTTTTTTGGATATTCTTCATACGAATCTTACAAATGTATTAAAAAAGAATTTCAATAGATGTATAATCTAGCGCTAGACACCAAGGTAAATACGGCCGCAATAGATACGTTCTTGCAGCAGAAAGCCCGAGCTTCATAAGCCTTAAAATCACAAGACATAAAGTTACGGAAAAAAGTAAAGGCCTGATTATACTCGACTTGGCGTGGCGTAAGAGCCGTCAAAATTCCATTTAACTATATATGTTCGTATGAATATGTGCCATTACCCCGCAAATATCAAAATGATTTTGATATTTTCTGCAAGCCAGCGAGCATGCAGCCAAAATCGCGCTGCCATATCGATTTTCAATTTTTTTAATAACAAAAGTAGCCAGATTATATGAAATTAATACTTCGGTTGTTAAAAACCATCTGATATAAATAAAAACTTAACGTGCTAGTGAGAAGTTCAATGATTAATCAATCTGGCAGCTTTATGTTATTGTCTGCTAATAAAATTGCCATTATATTGTTTATATGAAGCGAATAAAATGGACCGTGATGAGCTCTTCATAAATTTGGTGCAACAGCATCCATTGTTATATGATAAATTTTCAGTGGGCTATCGTTTTCCCCAAGAAAAAATGAAGACATGGGCTACTATTAGCATAACAATGGGAATATCAAGTAAGTTTTTCTACTTTTTTCTATATAAAACACTATACTATTTTCCAACATTAGTTGCAGGAACACTTTTCTAAAGTATCCATTAACATCGCGATCTCGGTTTACTGGACGAATGCTCCAGCGTCTAACTGGCCTACATCGCTTTCACTCTAAATACAGGGCCAAAATTCTGAAAAATTGAAGGTCTTCCAGAAGCTCTTGCTCCATCGTAGTCACAATTGAAATGTAGTCTTGCAAATTGAGGAACAAAAATTATAAGGGTTGCGCGTGTACGTGTTGGGTAATATTAGGGAACACATTTACTTACCCTAACGGATGTTGTTCTAATTTTCGCTGTTGTAGCCGGGCTTAGTGCTCACCCCAAAACCAGCAAACATTTTGGTTGCCCCCCCCCCTTGTGGGCGGGGTTAATGCCTCTAGAAGTTGAAAATATAACCGTCGATTTCTCAAAAACCTGAATATATATTCCAACAATATTGGTACAGTTGGGAAGGCAATAACTAAAGAGTATTTTATGTTAAATAACATTTTATCGAAATATCTATGGTTTTGGAAGTAAAAGCGATTTTCTGTTTTACTACCTTTTAACGTATTCAAAGATTTTACCCACAAAATAATATGTAATTAATCCTAACAATAAAGACATGAAAATCATTGAAATCGGTGCAGGAGTTTTGGAGAAATATGCATTTAAATCGAAATACGCACTACACTTAATTTAATTACGTATTATTTAATTTTATTAGGTATTATTTAAAATCCTAAAAAAGCTTTGCAAAACCCCAAACAAAAATGTTCTTTTATATATGGTGGCAACATTTAAAAACCGAAAAGCAGTCGCAAATGACATTTCTTTGCAGAAATTTCCTCTCTCCCCCCATTCACGCCACGCCACGCCAAATCGAGTATAATCAGGCCTTAAGTCTTTCACCCTATCAAACTGATTGTCGAATACTCAAACATTTTTTGTGCAGAAGTTATTTTGTGCAGAAATTATGTATGTGTAAAAAAGGCAGTCGTGGTTGAATTAGAACTAAAATTCACTGGAGAATGAAATTCATTAACTTTAAATGGATATATTGTTCAGCAAGGAGTAACATCAACTTACTTTTACGCGTTGAATGGCGCGCGATTTATAGTTCATTGAAAATGGAAAACAACCGTGTCGTGCATTTAAAAGAAATATTCATATTCTCTATTTGAATGTCTTCACTCTTTATACAGGATTTTTGGGACAGCATCGAAAGACCAATATTATATATTCAAGATAAAAAAGGGTACAGAATAGGTGTAAAAGGAGTACAATATGGTTATTGGGTTTTTATGATGCAATGAAATATTATTTGAAAAATCCTAATTATTGTTGATGAAATCGCCGTCCTGTCTCATTTCTGTAGCAAACGCTTTGAAAGTTTTCAGAATTGGTACAGAGAAGAATATTAAATTGTGGTACCTATTGCCTGCAAAAATATTAGAGTTGAGTAAAATAAAAAAAAATTGTGTTAGCGTCGGAGTCAGCATAATATCGCTTATGTCACCCTTCGAATAAACGGAGGAAGAATTATATTCAATGTAAACAGAGATGAGCAATTAAAGGACCGATCAGATATGGTCCGATCAGAAAAATGCCAGTCAATGCCAGCCTTGTATAGAATGCCTTATAGTGAAAGTTGTCCACTATGTAGTGGAAATTTTTCCATATAGTGTACATTTTTGATGGAAAATATAATAAAAACAGCGTTGCATACAAAGGCAGACAATAGACTAAATTTATTAAAGTAGAATCTAAATGAAAGCTTACACTTACAATGCCATAGATGGCAGCACTATGCTTATATTGTAGATATCATTACAACACCTCCACTATATCTAGCAATATAAATGTATTTGATATAGCAATATAAATGCTTTTGATATTAAACCATTTGCACACCTAATTTATCCATAAACTTATAATGCTTAATGGAACATAAACTTTTAGTGAACAAATTAGCAGGCATTTCAGCCGTTGGTAAATATCTAATATTCACAATATTATTTGATACACATTCTCTACAAAAGTGATATTTAATATCAATATGCTTGGTTCTCTTGTGAAAAATTGGATTTACAGTTAATTTTATCGCACTCTGATTATCATTAAGAAGATCAATAGTATACATATTTTGTGTTATTTCATATTGTGAATTTCGCAAATAAATTGCTTCTTTACAAGCTTCGGTAATAGCCATGTATTCAGCTTCACTACTGGATAAAGCGACAGTTTTCCGTTTTTTTGTTTCCCAAGATATTACACAACCAGATAAAGTAAAACAAATTCCACTGTATGATTTTCTATCAATAATGTTTCCGCCCCAATCAGCATCCACAAAACCTTCTAGTATTGAGCTTCCATCAGCAGAATACTTCAAACCATAATCTCTTGTACATTTTAAATATCCTAACAATCGCTACACATATGTACAATGTTCCGTAGAATGACAATCATTGAATTGACTTAAAAAGCTAACTGCATTTGCGATATCCGGCCTAGTTAAAACCATTAAATACATAAGACATCCAATTATTTGCTGATATGGAAAATTATATACATTATGCACATTATTAGATGAATTCAACTTAACGTGTACATTGGTGTCTGAATAGGTTTACTCATATTATATTTATGTATTAGCTGATCAATATAATCTCTCTGACTTAATGTTATTGTTCGTTTAGATTTATCAACAGTAATGTTTACACCAAGACATTTCTTTATTTCACCTAAATTTTTAATCTTGAATTGACTTGCTAATACATGCTTTAAGTGTTCAGTTTCATTAATATTATTTGAAAAAATAAAGAAATCGTCTACGAACAATGTGATAATTTTCTTCAACTGATTTTGTATTTTTGTATACATACATGGTTCGATTTTAGATCTAATATATCCCATGTTTAATAAACATTCATCTACCTTCTTGTACCATGCTCTTGAGGACTGTTTAAGACCATAAATAGCCTTTTTTAATTTAAGTACTTGACCTTTTTGGCTTTTTCCGAAAAACCTTTTGGTATTTGCATACAAATGGTTTCCTCAAGAGTGCCATTCAAGATAGCAGTTGTTACATTAAGATGTGTTGTATTAAAACCTTGTTGTACAGATAATGCAAAAAGTAAACTCAAAGTTGTATGTCTCACCACGGGAGAAAAAGTTTCTGTAAAGTCCATACCTTCAATTTGCGAAAAACATTTTGCCACTAAACGTGCACGAAAACGGACTTTAGTTTTACTATCATACTTCTTTCGTAGCACCCATTTGCACCGTACAACTCTACCATCTTCAGGAGCGTCACACAACTCCCACGCATCATTATCTTTAAAACATTGTAACTAATCTCACACAGCTGACTCCCAGTGCTCCTTTTCTGTTCCGCTTAAAGCTTCATGGAGAGACAATTCAGCTGTATCATGCGATGTTTCACTGTCGACGTGGATGCTTGACCACCCATATCTCTCTACAGTCTTCCTTAAGCGTTTGGGTCGGCCTCGCTGGACTTCGTTCTTATCATCCTTCGGTGTGCTGCATGCATCTTCACAATCGCTGGGAACATATGTCTCATAATCATTTTGAAATCTATCTGTAAAATTTTCAGAGCTATTTTGGCTAGGTTTTGATCCAGTTTCTCGTTGGTGTGTATCATCGGATTTCCCACTATCCGCCACTGAATCAACATTCTGACCTTGTACTTCAATTAGATTTTCAGATTTTGATTCCTTCTCAATGATGATCACATCTCTGCTGGTGGACACATTTTTTGTTTCGGGATTGTAGACTCTATACCCCTTTATATTATCTGGGTATCCAATGAGTATGCATTTGGTTGTCTTTTTGTCCCACTTCCTTCTTTTTCTTTAGGTACATGAACCATCACAGTGCTTCCGAGAATTCTGATATGAGAAATATCCGGTTTTGAGCCTGTCCACAATTCATATGGAGTTCTGTTATCCAACGCAGCTGCCACAATTCGATTCTGCAGATACACTGCTGTATTGATGGCTTCTCCCCAGAACATATTTTCCAATTTTGCATCAAAAAGTAGACACCTTGCTTTTTCTACGATCGTACGATTGAATCGATCACACAATCCATTTTGTTATGGAGTGTATAAATTACTTTTCTGGTGAATCACGCCAGCTCTGTTCATACAATCTTCAAAGTCTTTATTACAATACTCTAGCCTGTTATCACTTCTTATTGCTTTAATTGTTTTCTTTGTTTGATTTTCTACTTGTGCTTTAAAAATTTTGAAGTATTTTAAAGCCTCATTTTTGTGCTTCAGAAAATAAACAAATGCCATACGACTATGATCATCAATAAATAACAAGAAATATCTCGAGCCACCTAGAGACTTATTCTCCATAGGTCCACAAATGTCTGTATGCACAATATCTGGTAGACTATTGCTTCGCTGGCTAGTGCTTTTAAACGGTAATCTGCACTGTTTCCCTTCGCAGCATGTTGTACACGAGGACTTGCTTATATCGACTTTTTTATCAAGTGACATGTCCTGTACAGCGTTGTTCATCTTATTCAAATAATCTTTCAATCCAGCTTTCATTTCCCTTCAGGAATACTGCGCTAAAAGCATTTGACGGCATTCGATCCTTATTTTTCTGATTTGACGAGCTATTTACGTTATTTGTACACTGGTCTTTATAATGTCCGATCTGTTTACATCGATAACATTTTATCTGCTTGACGTTTGAATTTGACAAGCCAGTGCTTCCCCTATCATTTTTCATTATACACAAATTTGTATTTTGTTTGCCCTTGAACTTAGAACGGAAAGCAAAAGCACCGTTAATTTCACTCTCGTCATGACTTGCTATATCCATGTCCAACAATTTTGTTTTGATGGAATCTGCCGTTATTGGAATCCCGGAATGCTTGATTGCCATAATCATAGGCGAGAAATGATCAGGTAATCCTGCTAATAGCAACGATCCTGTCCACTGATCATTTATCTCAAAACCTGTTCCGCTGAGTTTCTGTGCTGTATCAATTATCTGCGTCACGTAGGCCGTCATTGAGCTGCAACTCTCTCGGCGAATCGAAATCAAATTCCTCAGTAGACTGATTTTTCGTGAAAATCCGTTGTCGTCGAAAAGTTGTTTAAGCTTTTCCCATAATTCTTTAGAAGTTGTTACGTTTTTCACGTGTACATATAAGGACGGGTCGATTGTCATAATTAGTTTCGCTTTGGTTCTGTCATCATCTTCAGCTTTTATATCTTTTCCGGCTTCTGGCTTAACATGATGCCTGATGCCTTCGAGGATTAGGAAATTCTCTGCCGCAAAACACCATTCGCTGTAATTATCGCGTACCGATAGCTTGGGTACGTTGACAAGACAGTTCGTCGTCATTTTAAATTGCGATAATAATTCTGAATTCGTCTTTTTTAACAAATGCAAATCTGCAAAATATTGGCTAAAAAATTAATTCGCGAAAAAAAATGTGAGCGAGAGGCCTCGCTAAACCTAAAATAAAAACAGCGTTGCATACAAAGGCAGATAATAGACTGAATTTATTAAAGTAGAATCTAAATGAAAGCTTACACTTACAATGCCATAGATGGCAACACTATGCTTATATTGTAGATATCATTACAACAAAAAAGGTACCCCGTCCACAACAACAACCCACTATACCCAGAATTAGTTTTATGAGGTTTTCTATTGAGTTCTGAGAAAAAAAAGTTGCTGATAAGGAAATCACGCTGTACGACGCTATGAAATATCCACTATGTTAAAATTTATTAAATGTTATTTCCTATTTATTTATGTAAAATAATTTGGGCCCACCCAACTCCCACCAGCTTAATCATTCGTTTCATACTAACTCAGCAATGATACAAATTACTTCACATATTAGCCTAACAAACACAAATATTAGTCTTCGCATAGATTTAATCGATAACATAGAAGAACGAGCTATCATTCCACGCATAACGGGCTATCCCAAAATTCGAAATCCTATTGAAGCATTTGATGTGAAGGTAAAGCTAAAATTTAAATTGTATATACCGTTAAAAATTGTTACATTCTCTTTTATCCTGTATATATCCTTTTATGTTGGCAGATAGTTGCAAGGCCAATAACAGGAGCTGCAGCTTTATATGCACCTCGGTCTAATCGTCTGTCATGCCATTTATGTAGTTCGAAGTACGCGCACCAGCGCAAAACTAGGTCGTATTGTTGTACGTGCAATAATGCGGTGTGTGCTGAGCACTAAGAATCACTTTATCGGTGCGAAACTTGTACTCCTGCATTAAAAGAGTAGGGTGATTTTCTTATTAAATGTTCATTCCTATTTATTTCTGCAAAATAATTTGGCACAACCAACTCCCACCAGCTAAATAAATTGTTTCATACTAACTCAGCAATGATACAAATTACTTCACATATTAGTCTAACAAACAAAATATATAATTTTGTGTTGAATTCCAATTCCAAGGAATGAGTACTTTCAATTAAATTCCTTGAAAAAATTTACTCGCTCATCCTAAAGTACACACCCATTCAAAATTAATTCAGTCTCGTTAAATTCAAAATTCGAGTTTCATCGAATTTACTGCTGAAGGAATGGGTACTCTCCAGCACTGCACTAGTCACATTAAGGAGTTTTGTGATAAAAATGCTAGCTTCTCAAGATATTTTACGACCCATTATGTGAACTTTCTCGGAATTATTTGGCGTTTACTTTCTCGGAATTTTTCGGCATTCATAGCGCATAATATGGTCATGGAATAATTGTAGTAATTTTTTAAGAAATCTAATTTAGTACTAATTTGGTAACGAGTCATGCATTTTCTAAAATAAATTTTACCAAATTATCTTATTGTTAAATTTATTTCCATGCTTAGTGATGTAAAGCTCAAAATAGCTATTAGTTCTCTTAAACCATCCCAAACTTATCCGCAAAATTTTCATGAATGATACTTTTCTGTGAAAAATACAATATACGTCTCATGTTCAAAGAGCAATGTTTAGTTTTGTTAAGATAGAAATACTTTACTTAAATAAAGGACCGATCAGAATTAAAGGATCGATCAGATATGGTCGTATCAGAAAAACGAAAGAATTTGAAGAAAAAACAATTCATAATCTAAGCTCTCCCTAGTAATGCAAGCTTTGTATAGAATGCTTTATAGTGGAAGTTGTCCACTATGTAGTGGAAATTTTTCCATATAGTGTACATTTTTGATGGAAAATATAATAAAAACAGCGTTGCATACAAAGGCAGACAATAGACTAAATTTATTAAAGTAGAATCTAAATGAAAGCTTACACTTACAATGCCATAGATGGCAGCACTATGCTTATATTGTAGATATCATTACAACACCTCCACTATATCTAGCAATATAAATGTATTTGATATAGCAATATAAATGCTTTTGATATTAAACCATTTGCACACCTAATTTATCCATAAACTTATAATGCTTAATGGAACATAAACTTTTAGTGAACAAATTAGCAGGCATTTCAGCCGTTGGTAAATATCTAATATTCACAATATTATTTGATACACATTCTCTACAAAAGTGATATTTAATATCAATATGCTTGGTTCTCTTGTGAAAAATTGGATTTACAGTTAATTTTATCGCACTCTGATTATCATTAAGAAGATCAATAGTATACATATTTTGTGTTATTTCATATTGTGAATTTCGCAAATAAATTGCTTCTTTACAAGCTTCGGTAATAGCCATGTATTCAGCTTCACTACTGGATAAAGCGACAGTTTTCCGTTTTTTTGTTTCCCAAGATATTACACAACCAGATAAAGTAAAACAAATTCCACTGTATGATTTTCTATCAATAATGTTTCCGCCCCAATCAGCATCCACAAAACCTTCTAGTATTGAGCTTCCATCAGCAGAATACTTCAAACCATAATCTCTTGTACATTTTAAATATCCTAACAATCGCTACACATATGTACAATGTTCCGTAGAATGACAATCATTGAATTGACTTAAAAAGCTAACTGCATTTGCGATATCCGGCCTAGTTAAAACCATTAAATACATAAGACATCCAATTATTTGCTGATATGGAAAATTATATACATTATGCACATTATTAGATGAATTCAACTTAACGTGTACATTGGTGTCTGAATAGGTTTACTCATATTATATTTATGTATTAGCTGAACAATATAATCTCTCTGACTTAATGTTATTGTTCGTTTAGATTTATCAACAGTAATGTTTACACCAAGACATTTCTTTATTTCACCTAAATTTTTAATCTTGAATTGACTTGCTAATACATGCTTTAAGTGTTCAGTTTCATTAATATTATTTGAAAAAATAAAGAAATCGTCTACGAACAATGTGATAATTTTCTTCAACTGATTTTGTATTTTTGTATACATACATGGTTCGATTTTAGATCTAATATATCCCATGTTTAATAAACATTCATCTACCTTCTTGTACCATGCTCTTGAGGACTGTTTAAGACCATAAATAGCCTTTTTTAATTTAAGTACTTGACCATTTTGGCTTTTTCCGAAAAACCTTTTGGTATTTGCATACAAATGGTTTCCTCAAGAGTGCCATTCAAGATAGCAGTTGTTACATTAAGATGTGTTGTATTAAAACCTTGTTGTACAGATAATGCAAAAAGTAAACTCAAAGTTGTATGTCTCACCACGGGAGAAAAAGTTTCTGTAAAGTCCATACCTTCAATTTGCGAAAAACATTTTGCCACTAAACGTGCACGAAAACGGACTTTAGTTTTACTATCATACTTCTTTCGTAGCACCCATTTGCACCGTACAACTCTACCATCTTCAGGAGCGTCACACAACTCCCACGCATCATTATCTTTAAAACATTGTAACTAATCTCACACAGCTGACTCCCAGTGCTCCTTTTCTGTTCCGCTTAAAGCTTCATGGAGAGACAATTCAGCTGTATCATGCGATGTTTCACCGTCGACGTGGATGCTTGACCACCCATATCTCTCTGGAGTCTTCCTTAAGCATTTGGGTCGGCCTTGCGGGATTTCGTTCTCATCATCCTTCGGTGTGCTGCATGCATCTTCATAATTGCTGGGAACATATGTCTCATCATCATTTTGAAATCTATCTGTAAAATTTTCAGAACTATTTTGGCTAGGCGTTGATCCAGTTTCTCGTTGGTGTGTATCATCCGATTTCTCACTATCCTCCACTGAATCAACATTCTGACCTTGTACTTCAATGAGATTTTCAGATTTTGATTCCTTCTCAATGATGATCACATTTCTGCTGGTGGACACATTTTTTGTTTCAGGATTGTAGACTTTATACCCCTTTATATTATCTGGGTATGCAATGAGTATACATTTAGTTGTCTTTTTGTCCCACTTCCTTCTTTTTTCTTTAGGTACATGAACCATTACAGTGCTTCCGAAGATTCTGATATGAGAAATATCCGGTTTTGAGCCTGTCCACAATTTATATGGAGTTCTGTTATCCAACGCAGCTGCCAAAATTCGATTCTGCAGATACACTCTCTCGGCGAATCGAAATCAAATTCCTCAGTAGACTGATTCTTCGTGAAAATCCGTTGTCGTCGAAAAGTTGTTTAAGCTTTTCCCATAATTCTTTAGAAGTTGTTACGTTTTTCACGTGTACATATAAGGACGGGTCGATTGTCATAATTAGTTTCGCTTTGGTTCTGTCATCATCTACAGCTTTTATATCCTTTCCGGCTTCTGGCTTAACGTGATGCCTGATGCCTTCGAGGATTAGGAAATTCTCTGCCGCAAAACACCATTCGCTGTAATTATCGCGTACCGATAGCTTGGGTACGTTGACAAGACAGTTCGTCGACATTTTAAATTGCGATAATAATTCTGAATTCGTCTTTTTTAACAAATGCAAATCTGCATAATACTGGCTAAAAAATTAATTCGCGAAAAAAAATGTGAGCGAGAGGCCTCGCTAAACCTAAAATAAAAACAGCGTTGCATACAAAGGCAGATAATAGACTGAATTTATTAAAGTAGAATCTAAATGAAAGCTTACACTTACAATGCCATAGGTGGCAGCACTATGCTTATATTGTAGACATCATTACAACAAAAAAGGTACCCCGTTGACAACAACAACCCACTATACCCAAAATTAGTTTTATGAGGTTTTCTATTGAGTTCTGACTCTATGATACGACTATGAACATCAATAAATAACAGGAAATATCTCGAGCCACCTAGAGACTTATTCTCCATAGGTCCACAAATGTTTTTATGCACAATATCTAGTAGACTATTGCTTCGCTGGCTAGTGCTTTTAAACGGTAATCTGCACTGTTTCCCTTCGCAGCATGTTGTACACGAGGACTTGCTTATATCGACTTTTTTATCAAGTGACATGCCCTGTACAGCGTTCTTCATCTTATTCAAATACTCTTTATTGATGTGTCCTAATCTGCGACGCCATGTTATTCCTGACACAACTGATGCTGCTAAACATTCTTGTTTTTATAAATTCACTTTGTATACTCCGTTGGCCAACACTACCGTAGCAACCAACTTATTTTTTTTTTAACACTAAACAGCCTTCTTCTGTGAAAGAGACCCTGTTGCCTTTCATAATCAGCTGACTAACAGATAATAAGTTTGTGGTCACGCTTGGTACACAAAACACGTTTTCAACTATGATGTCGTACTCACAGTCGTCTGTTGTTGTTGTAATTTTTACATCGCCAGAACATAATACTGAAACTTTTTCACTATTTGCAGCAATAATTTCTTTATTTTGTTCGTATTTTGCATTCATAACCCAGCTTTCATTTGCTGTTAGGTGTACACTCACGCCCGAGTCCCTATACCATTCATCTTTGGAGAAATTTCCCTTCAGGAATACTGCGCTAAAAGCATTTGACGGCATTCGATCCTTATTTTTCTGATTTGACGAGCTATTTACGTTATTTGTACACTGGTTTTTATAATGTCCGATATGTTTACATCGATAACATTTTATCTGCTTGACGTTTGAATTTGACAAGCCAGTGCTGCCCCTATCATTTTTCATTATACACAAGTTTGTATTTTGTTTGCCCTTGAACTTAGAACGGAAAGCAAAAGCACCGTTAATTTCACTCTCGCCATGACTTGCTATATCCATGTCCAACAATTTTGTTTTGATGGAATCTGCCGTTATTGTAATCCCGGAATGCTCGATTGCTATAATCATAGGCGAGAAACGATCAGGTCATGTTCGATCAGGTAATCCTGCTAATAGCAACGATTTTGTCCACTGATCATTTATATCAAAACCTGTTCCGCTGAGTTTCTGTGCTGTATCAATTATCTGCGTCACGTAGGCCGTCATTGAGCTGCAACTCTCTCGCCGAATCGAAATCAAATTCCTCAGTTGACTGATTCTTCGTGAAAATCCGTTGTCGTCGAAAAGTTGTTTAAGCTTTTCCCATAATTCATTAGAAGTTGTTACGTTTTTCACGTGTACATATAAGGACGGGTCGATTGTCATAATTAGTTTCGCTTTGGTTCTGTCATCATCTTCAGCTTTTATATCTTTTCCGGCTTCTGGCTTAACGTGATGCCCGATGCCTTCGAGGATTAGGAAATTCTCTGCCGCAAAATACCATTCGCTGTAATTATCGCGTACCGATAGCTTGGGCACGCTGACAAGGTAGTTCGTCGACATTTTAAATTGTGATAATAATTCTGAATTCGTCTTTTTTAACAAATGCAAATCTGTAAAATACTGGCTAAAAAATTAATTCGCGAAGAAAAATGTGAGCGAGCGGCCCATAACCTAAAATAAAAACAGCGTTGCATACAAAGACAGATAATAGACTGAATTTATTAAAGTAGAATCTAAATGAAAGCTTACACTTACAATGCCATAGATGGCAGCACTATGCTTATATTGTAGATATCATTAACATAAAAAGGTACCCCGTCCACAAAAACAACCCACTATACCCAAAATTAGTTTTATGAGGTTTTCTATTGAGTTCTGAGAAAAAAAGTTGCTGATGAGGAAATCACGCTGTACGACGCTATGAAATATCCACTATGTTAAACTTTATTAAATATTATTTCCTATTTATTTCTGTAAAATAATTTGGGCACACCCAACTCCCACCAGCTTAATCATTCGTTTCATACTAACTCAGCAATGATACAAATTACTTCACATATTAGTCTAACAAACACAAAATATTAGTCTTCGCATAGATTTTATCGATAACATAGAAGAACGAGCTACCAATCCACGCATAACGGGCTATCCCAAAATTCGAAATCCTATTGAAGCATTTGATGTGAAAGTGAAGATAAAATTTGAATTGTATATAGCGTTAAAAATTGTTATATACTCTTTTATCCTGTATATATCCTTTTATGCTTGCAGATAGTTGCAAGGCCAATAACAGGAGCCGCAGCTTTATATGCACCTCGGTCTAATCGTCCGTCATGCCATTTATGTCGTTCGAAGTACGCGCACCAGCGCAAAACTAGGTCGTATTGTTGTACGTGCAATAATGCGGTTTGTGCTGATCACTAAGAATCACTTTATCGGTGCGAAACTTGCACTCCTGCATTAAAAGAGTAGGAGGATAGCCATATAAATAAACCAAGTAATTAATTTTCTAAGCAATTTGTGAGTTATATAACTAATTTTTACAATAAAAAAATAATAAATCTACAATAGGTCCCTCAGGTCATTGCCACTTTTATATCGATACCGACCCTATCACTAGTCGGAGAGTTAATAATGGAAAAGTGTTCTGGAGAAAAATATGAACAGCTGAAACTAGTCAGGATAATTGCGCACTTCTTTGGATATTCTTCATACGAATCTTACAAATGTATTAAAAAAGAATTTCAATAGATGTATAATCTAGCGCTAGACACTAAGTTAAATACGGCCGCAATAGATACATTCTTGCAGCAGAAAACTCGAACTTCATAAGCCTTAAAATCACAAGACAAAAAGTTACGAAAAAATGTAAGTCTTCCAGCCTATCAAACTGACTGTCGAATACTCAAACCTTTTTTGTGCAGAAGGTATCTTATTATTTTTAAGGAACCATAGTAGAGCCATCAATTCTGAAACAGGTCGAAATTGGTCCCATTGTGTTAAACTTTTCAATTCAATATTAGAAAATGGCTTGGTAAGCCGACTTGAACAAAATTATTTATTAGTTGTCACTTTTGCCTAATGAGAGCAACAATTTTCCTAACAAGAAGCAATTGTACGGGAAAGAATGAATTATGTATGTGTAAAAAAGGCAGTCGTGGTTGAATTAGAATTAAAATTAACTGGAGAATGAGATTTATATACTTCAAATGGATATATTGTTCAGCAAGGAGTAACATCAACTTAATTTCACGCGTTGAATGGCGCGCGAATTATAGTTCATTGAAAATGGAAAACAACCGCGTTATTCAGTTAACAGAAATATTCTTATTCTCTATTTGAATGTCTTCACCTTATATACAGAATTTTTGTTACAGCATCGAAAGATCAATATTATATATTCAAGATAAAAATGGGTACAGAAAAGGTGTAAAAAGAGTACAATATGGTTATTGGGTTTTTATGGTGCATTAAAATATTATTTGGAAAATCCTACAATCCTAATTATTCTTCATAAAGGCGCCGTCCTGTCTTATTTCTGTCGCAAACGCTTTGAAAGTTTTCAGAATTGGGACAGAGAAGAATATTAAATTGTATATATTGCCTGCAAGAATATTAGAGTTGACTAAAATAAAAAAATTTGTGTAAGCGTCGGAGTAAGCATAATATCGTTAATATCGCCCTTCGAATAAACGGAAGAAGAATTATATTCATACGCAAGCAGTGATGTGCAATTAATGGACCGATCAGATATGGTCCCATCATAAAAATGAAAGAATTTGAAGAAAAAACAACACATAGTCTAAGCTCTTCCTAGCAATCCCAGCTTTGTATAGAATGCTTTATAGTGGAAGTTGTCCACTATATAGTGGACATTTTTCCATATAGTGAAATTTTTTTATGAAAAAGATACCCCGTGTGTCCACAACAACAACCCACTATACCCAAAATGAGTTTTATGAGGTTTTCTATTGAGTTCTGAGAAAAAAAATTGCTGATAAGGAAGTCACGCTGTACGACGCTATGAAATATCCACTATGTTAAAATTTATTAAATGTTAGCAAATGTGGTTGAATAAGAACTAAAATTCACTGATGAATGAAATTCTTATACTTTAAATGGATATATTGTTCAGCAAGGAGTAACATCAACTTACTTTCACGCGTTGAATGGCACGCGAATTATAGTTCATTGAAAATGGAAAACAAGCGCGTTATTCAGTTAACAGAAATATTCTTATTCTCTATTTGAATGTCTTCACCTTTTATACAGGATTTTTGGGACAGCATCGAAAGATCAATATTATATATTCAAGATAAAAAAGGGTACAGAATAGGTGTAAAAGGAGTACAATATGGTTATTGGGTTTTTATGATGCAATGAAATATTATTTGAAAAATCCTAATTATTGTTGATGAAAGCGCCGTCCTGTCTCATTTCTGTCGCAAACGCTTTGAAAGTTTTCAGAATTGGGACAGAGAAGAACATTAAATTGTGGTATCTATAGCCTGCAAGAATATTAGAGTTGAGTAAAATAAAAAAATTGTGTAAGCGTCGGAGTCAGCATAATATCGCTAATGTCGCCCTTCGAATAAGCGGAGGAAGAATTATATTCAATGTAAACAGAGATGAGCAATTAAAGGACCGATCAGATATGGTCCGATCAGAAAAATGCCAGTCAATGCCAGCCTTGTATAGAATGCTTTATAGTGAAAGTTGTCCACTATGTAATGGAAATTTTTCGATATAGTGAAAATTTTTGATGAAAAATATAATAAAAATAGCGTTGCATACAAAGGCAGACAATAGACTGAATTTATTAAAGTAGAATCTAAATGAAAGCTTACACTTACAATGCCATAGATGGCAGCACTATGCTTATATTGTAGATATCATTACAACACCTCCACTATATCTAGCAATATAAATGCATTTGATATAGCAATATAAATGCTTTTGATATTAAACCATTTGCACACCTAATTTATCCATAAACTTATAATGCTTAATGGAACATAGACTTTTAGTGAACAAATCAGCAGGTATTTCAGCCGTTGGTAAATATCTAATATTCACAATATTATTTGATACACATTCTCTACAAAAGTGATATTTAATATCAATATGCTTGGTTCTCTTGTGAAAAATTGGATTTACAGTTAATTTTATCGCACTCTGATTATCATTAAGAAGGTCAGTAGTGTACATATTTTGTGTTATTTCATATTGTGAATTTCGCAAATAAACTGCTTCTTTACAAGCTTCGGTAACAGCCACGTATTTAGCTTCACTACTGGATAAAGCGACAGTTTTCTGTTTTTTGTTTCCCAAGATATTACACAACCAGATAAATTAAAACAAATTCCAGTGTATGATTTTCTATCAATAATGTTTCCGCCCCAATCAGCATCCTCAAAACCTTCTAGTATTGAGCTTCCATCAGCAGAATACTTCAAACCATAATCTCTTGTACATTTTAAATATCCTAACAATCGCTACACATATGTACAATGTTCCGTAGAATGACAATCATTGAATTGACTTAAGAAGCTAACTGAATATGCGATATCCGGCCTAGTTAAAACCATTAAATACATAAGACATCCAATTATTTGCTGATATGGAAAATTATATACATTATGCACATTATTCGATGAATTCAACTTAATTTCCATTGGTGTCTGAATAGGTTTACATTGGCTCATATTAAATTTATGTAATAGCTGATCAATATAATCTCTCGACTTAATGTTATTGATCGTTTAGATTTATCAACAGTAATGTTTACACCAAGACATTTCTTTATTTCACCTAAATTTTTAATCTTGAATTGACTTGCTAATACATGCTTTAAGTGTTCAGTTTCATTAATATTATTTGAAAAAATAAACAAATCGTCTACGAACAATGTGATAATTTTCTTCAACTGATTTTGTATTTTTGTATACATACATGGTTCGATTTTAGATCTAGTATATCCCATGTTTAATAAACATTCATCTACCTTCTTGTACCATGCTCTTGAGGAATGTTTAAGACCATAAATAGCCTTTTTTAATTTAAGTACTTGACCTTTTTGTGTTCTTTCCGAAAAACCTTTTGGTATATAAATGGTTGCATATAAATGGTTTCCTCAAGAGTGCCATTCAAGAAAGCAGTTGTTACATCAAGATGCGTTGTATTAAAACCTTGTTGTACAGATAATGCAAAAAGTAACCTCAAAGTTGTATGTCTCACCACGGGAGAAACAGTTTCTGTAAAGTCCATACCTTCAACTTTCGAAAAACCTTTTGCCACTAAACGTGCACGAAAACGGGTTTTATTTTTACTATCATACTTCTTGCGTAGCACCCATTTGCACTGTACAACTCCACCATCTTCAGGAGCGTCACATAACTCCCACCCATCATTATCTTTAAAACATTGTGACTCATCTCTCACGGCTGACTCCCAGTGCTCCTTTTCTGTTCCGCTTAAAGCTTAATGGAGAGACAATTCAGCTGCATCATGCGATGTTTCACCGTCGACGTGGATGCTTGACCACCCATATCTCTCTACAGTCTTCCTTAAGCGTTTGGGTCGGCCTCGCTGGACTTCGTTCTTATCATCCTTCGGTGTGCTGCATGCATCTTCACAATCGCTGGGAACATATGTCTCATAATCATTTTGAAATCTATCTGTAAAATTTTCAGAGCTATCTTGGCTAGGTTTTGATCCAGTTTCTCGTTGGTGTGTATCATCGGATTTCCCACTATCCGCCACTGAATCAACATTCTGACCTTGTACTTCAATTAGATTTTCAGATTTTGATTCCTTCTCAATGATGATCACATCTCTGCTGGTGGACACATTTTTTGTTTCGGGATTGTAGACTCTATACCCCTTTATATTATCTGGGTATCCAATGAGTATGCATTTGGTTGTCTTTTTGTCCCACTTCCTTCTTTTTCTTTAGGTACATGAACCATCACAGTGCTTCCGAGAATTCTGATATGAGAAATATCCGGTTTTGAGCCTGTCCACAATTCATATGGAGTTCTGTTATCCAACGCAGCTGCCACAATTCGATTCTGCAGATACACTGCTGTATTGATGGCTTCTCCCCAGAACATATTTTCCAATTTTGCATCAAAAAGTAGACACCTTGCTTTTTCTACGATCGTACGATTGAATCGATCACACAATCCATTTTGTTATGGAGTGTATAAATTACTTTTCTGGTGAATCACGCCAGCTCTGTTCATACAATCTTCAAAGTCTTTATTACAATACTCTAGCCTGTTATCACTTCTTATTGCTTTAATTGTTTTCTTTGTTTGATTTTCTACTTGTGCTTTAAAAATTTTGAAGTATTTTAAAGCCTCATTTTTGTGCTTCAGAAAATAAACAAATGCCATACGACTATGATCATCAATAAATAACAAGAAATATCTCGAGCCACCTAGAGACTTATTCTCCATAGGTCCACAAATGTCTGTATGCACAATATCTGGTAGACTATTGCTTCGCTGGCTAGTGCTTTTAAACGGTAATCTGCACTGTTTCCCTTCGCAGCATGTTGTACACGAGGACTTGCTTATATCGACTTTTTTATCAAGTGACATGTCCTGTACAGCGTTGTTCATCTTATTCAAATAATCTTTCAATCCAGCTTTCATTTCCCTTCAGGAATACTGCGCTAAAAGCATTTGACGGCATTCGATCCTTATTTTTCTGATTTGACGAGCTATTTACGTTATTTGTACACTGGTCTTTATAATGTCCGATCTGTTTACATCGATAACATTTTATCTGCTTGACGTTTGAATTTGACAAGCCAGTGCTTCCCCTATCATTTTTCATTATACACAAATTTGTATTTTGTTTGCCCTTGAACTTAGAACGGAAAGCAAAAGCACCGTTAATTTCACTCTCGTCATGACTTGCTATATCCATGTCCAACAATTTTGTTTTGATGGAATCTGCCGTTATTGGAATCCCGGAATGCTTGATTGCCATAATCATAGGCGAGAAATGATCAGGTAATCCTGCTAATAGCAACGATCCTGTCCACTGATCATTTATCTCAAAACCTGTTCCGCTGAGTTTCTGTGCTGTATCAATTATCTGCGTCACGTAGGCCGTCATTGAGCTGCAACTCTCTCGGCGAATCGAAATCAAATTCCTCAGTAGACTGATTTTTCGTGAAAATCCGTTGTCGTCGAAAAGTTGTTTAAGCTTTTCCCATAATTCTTTAGAAGTTGTTACGTTTTTCACGTGTACATATAAGGACGGGTCGATTGTCATAATTAGTTTCGCTTTGGTTCTGTCATCATCTTCAGCTTTTATATCTTTTCCGGCTTCTGGCTTAACATGATGCCTGATGCCTTCGAGGATTAGGAAATTCTCTGCCGCAAAACACCATTCGCTGTAATTATCGCGTACCGATAGCTTGGGTACGTTGACAAGACAGTTCGTCGTCATTTTAAATTGCGATAATAATTCTGAATTCGTCTTTTTTAACAAATGCAAATCTGCAAAATATTGGCTAAAAAATTAATTCGCGAAAAAAAATGTGAGCGAGAGGCCTCGCTAAACCTAAAATAAAAACAGCGTTGCATACAAAGGCAGATAATAGACTGAATTTATTAAAGTAGAATCTAAATGAAAGCTTACACTTACAATGCCATAGATGGCAACACTATGCTTATATTGTAGATATCATTACAACAAAAAAGGTACCCCGTCCACAACAACAACCCACTATACCCAGAATTAGTTTTATGAGGTTTTCTATTGAGTTCTGAGAAAAAAAAGTTGCTGATAAGGAAATCACGCTGTACGACGCTATGAAATATCCACTATGTTAAAATTTATTAAATGTTATTTCCTATTTATTTATGTAAAATAATTTGGGCCCACCCAACTCCCACCAGCTTAATCATTCGTTTCATACTAACTCAGCAATGATACAAATTACTTCACATATTAGCCTAACAAACACAAATATTAGTCTTCGCATAGATTTAATCGATAACATAGAAGAACGAGCTATCATTCCACGCATAACGGGCTATCCCAAAATTCGAAATCCTATTGAAGCATTTGATGTGAAGGTAAAGCTAAAATTTAAATTGTATATACCGTTAAAAATTGTTACATTCTCTTTTATCCTGTATATATCCTTTTATGTTGGCAGATAGTTGCAAGGCCAATAACAGGAGCTGCAGCTTTATATGCACCTCGGTCTAATCGTCTGTCATGCCATTTATGTAGTTCGAAGTACGCGCACCAGCGCAAAACTAGGTCGTATTGTTGTACGTGCAATAATGCGGTGTGTGCTGAGCACTAAGAATCACTTTATCGGTGCGAAACTTGTACTCCTGCATTAAAAGAGTAGGGTGATTTTCTTATTAAATGTTCATTCCTATTTATTTCTGCAAAATAATTTGGCACAACCAACTCCCACCAGCTAAATAAATTGTTTCATACTAACTCAGCAATGATACAAATTACTTCACATATTAGTCTAACAAACAAAATATATAATTTTGTGTTGAATTCCAATTCCAAGGAATGAGTACTTTCAATTAAATTCCTTGAAAAAATTTACTCGCTCATCCTAAAGTACACACCCATTCAAAATTAATTCAGTCTCGTTAAATTCAAAATTCGAGTTTCATCGAATTTACTGCTGAAGGAATGGGTACTCTCCAGCACTGCACTAGTCACATTAAGGAGTTTTGTGATAAAAATGCTAGCTTCTCAAGATATTTTACGACCCATTATGTGAACTTTCTCGGAATTATTTGGCGTTTACTTTCTCGGAATTTTTCGGCATTCATAGCGCATAATATGGTCATGGAATAATTGTAGTAATTTTTTAAGAAATCTAATTTAGTACTAATTTGGTAACGAGTCATGCATTTTCTAAAATAAATTTTACCAAATTATCTTATTGTTAAATTTATTTCCATGCTTAGTGATGTAAAGCTCAAAATAGCTATTAGTTCTCTTAAACCATCCCAAACTTATCCGCAAAATTTTCATGAATGATACTTTTCTGTGAAAAATACAATATACGTCTCATGTTCAAAGAGCAATGTTTAGTTTTGTTAAGATAGAAATACTTTACTTAAATAAAGGACCGATCAGAATTAAAGGATCGATCAGATATGGTCGTATCAGAAAAACGAAAGAATTTGAAGAAAAAACAATTCATAATCTAAGCTCTCCCTAGTAATGCAAGCTTTGTATAGAATGCTTTATAGTGGAAGTTGTGCACTATACAGTGGAAATTTTTGATGAAAAAGATAACCTATGTGTCCACAACAACAACCCACTATACCCAAAATTAGTATTATGAGGTTTTCTATTGAGTTCTGAGAAAAAAATTGCTGATAAGGAAATCACGCTGTACGACGCGATGAAATATCCACTATGTTAAAGTCTACTAAATGTTCTTTCCTATTTATTTCTGCAAAATAATTTGGGCACACCCAACTCCTACCAGCTTAATCATTCGTTTCATACTAACTCAGCAATGATACAAATTACTTCACATATTAGTCTAACAAACACAAAATATTAGTCTTCGCATAGATTTCCACATATTCTAAGGTATTCCTCGCCAGCTTAAATTCCTCTAGTTTTATGTCGAATTCCAATTCCAAGAAATTAGTACTTTCAATTCAATTCCTAGACAAAAATTTACTCACTCATCGTAAAGTACACTTCCATTCAAAATTAATTCAGTCTCGTCAAATTCAAAATTTGGGTTTCATCGAATTTACTGCTGAAGGAATGAGTACTCTCCAGCACTGCACTAATCACATTAAGGAGTTTTGTGATAAAAATGCAAGATTCTCAAGATATTTTATGACTCATTATATGAACTTTCTCGGAATTTTTTGGCGTTTACTTTCTCGGAATTATTCGGCATTCATAGCGCATAATATGGTCATGAATAATTGTAGTAATTTTTTAAGATACCTAATTTAGTACTAATTTGGTAACGAGTCGTACATTTTCTAAAGTAAATTTTACCAAATTATCTTATTGTTAAATTTATTTCAATGTTTAGTGATGTAAAGATTAAAATAGCTAGTAGTTCTCTTAAACCATCCCAAACTTATCCGCAAAATTTTCATGAATGATACTTTTCTGTGAAAAAATACAATATACGTCTCAGGTTCAAAAAGCAATGTTTAGTTTTGTTAAGATAGAAATCCTTTACTGAACTGTTAAATTAGTGCCATCAAACTGATACAGCATAACTTTTTACTAAAAAAGTTTTATTATTAAACGGCCATACAATATGTAACTAATAGATATGCATGACCAACATACAGGATATATGAATTTGGAGCTAGTATCAATTTCAGTATAAATTTCTAGTATTAGCCTTGTAATGGAGATGAAATGGTAAATAAAGACGAAAAATAAACTATCTAAATTCAACATAAATTTTAAAATTAAGTGCAGTATCATATGTACTACTAATAATAGTTCTCAAAATGTACGGTGCAGTTTGCCTACCTGAGTTGATTACATATTTAGATAACAGTAACGCACTTACTGGTTTGCGATTTTTTTATAGAAAACATAAATATGCCCAAACAATGCAGAAGTGATTTTTTTGCATAAAGCCTTCTCCGACTAGTGAGAAGGTTATAAATTTTCTATATGTCTGCCAATTTTAATTCCAATTCCAAAGGGAAAAATTTTAAATAGGAGGTTATTTTTATGTATGTTGGGCAAGAGTCGTCAGTGTACAATCTTAAACCATAAACAATATTGAGGTACAATCGGTTTGTGTATTCAGTGAATATATTAATATATCAATAGTGAAATAATGGAGGCTGCCGGTTGGGATGCTGCAGATAGGGTGTTATGCAACCGTACACGCTATCAGCGAATGGCCAAGGAAGAAAAACGTAAAATTGATGAACGATTTGCCCATTATATGGACGAGACAAGTGATGATGATGATGTTGATCTATATAGTGTCGAAGGAGATGATGTTGCTGATCTGACATATCACCCAGACGTAGATTTTGATGCGACAGATGTCGAAAGTGAAGCATATGTGGAAAATAACGATGGTTTGGATGACGACGAGGATGATGAAATAGGTGAAGAACATGCTACTGTCAGTGCTCTTCCTGAAGAGGAGTCTGTGGATGACTTTTTTCTCTCTAAAAATGGCACAAAATGGCGCAGATATCCGCCGCCAATCAGTCGCATTTATGCTAATAATGCAGTTGACTATAATAAAAGCAAACTAGGGCCAATGAATAAAATTTCCGATCCATTGACAGTTTTCTGCTCGCTGATTACCGAAGATGTAGCGTATACGATCATATGCGAAACAAATCGAAAAGCCGTTTGTATAACAAATACATGGAATGTCTCAAATCCTAAAAAAGAAGATTTGGAAACCACTAACGATGAAAGCGTTTCATGAATTCTATATATAGTGCTGCAGCTGAACTGTGTAAGTCTAAACTGGCGGGTCTGCTAAATAACTGTGGGGCCCAATACAAGCTCCAATATATACCAAGCTCCAATATATGCCAAAAGCCGGGTAACTTTTCCGTATCCGGAAAGTTACCCGGCCAAGGGCGCGAAGTTGATCAAGGCCAAAATGTTGTGTATGAGTTGGTTAAAAACTACCTTCATACCGGTCGCACAATTTACACAGGTAATTTCTTCTCATAGATAGATGTAGCACTAACATACTGTAGTACTAACAGCACAATGATGAAAAAGAAAACTGCATTTGTTGGAATGGTTCACTCAAACAAAACTCTTGTTCAAATGAGTTTTTGAAAAGTGTTTAGCGACCCATTTACAACTCATTGTTTGGGTTTGACGTATCACTTTGTTCGTACGTGCCGAAGAAAAATAAATAGGTCTTGCTACTGTCTACAATGCACTACACTTGTGCGGTAGATGACAAAACAGAAAAGCGGAAGACAATGATTGTTCTAAACTACAACGCCCATAAATCCGAGGTGAATGCAATGGACCAGATGCCCGGCATATATTCATGCAAGCAATCAAAAAACCGTTGGCCGCTTTCACTGTTTTATAATATAATCGATGACATAGAAGAACGCATAACCGGTTATCCCAAAATTCGAAATCCTATTGAAGCATTTGATGCGAAGCTAAAGCTAAACTTTGAATGTATATACCGTAAAAAATTTTATATACTTTTTTATACTGTATATATCCTTTTATGTTGGCAGATAGTTGCAAGTCTAATAACACGGCGCAACAAGATTTTCCTCCAAAAACCAGATAGTGATTTTCTATAGGAAAATTTTCCGCTGATTCCGAAAATGTTGTTAGTTTTCTAGTTGCGGGTTTTTCAAAAAGTTGCTTTAGTTTTCGAGATATCAACAAAACACCGTTTTTTTTTGGTATTTCGAAAACTTAGATTTATATAATTAACTGTGGTTTCCTAATTTTTCATTTTTTAATAAAAACCGACCATGGAAGTAAAGGTAATTTTCTAACAAAAATTTTAAGGCTACGTTTGTTAAAATCAGCTAAGGAATGCCAATTCTATCGCAAAAAGAAGTCAGAAAAAAATTAATTTTTTTCGATTTTTTGAAAAAATATTGAAATCATCAATCCAAATAAGTTATAAAACGTATCCCTCCAAAAATGAAAACTCAAGTTTCTAAAGTGAAATTTTATGCGGTTTTCAAAAATGCTATTAGTTTTTTCTATCCCATCTCATTTTTAAGCTATCGCCATTTATCCAAAAAAACATTTTTCTTAATCATACTGAATATAACAGATATAATGAGAGTAATCAACCGCAGCTCCTTTATTTATAATATAACAGGAAAAATTCTAGGTGTGCAATGACAGGTAATCCTTTAATAAAGATTTCAAGACTTATTTTGAAAAAATCGGTTGTAAACTGTTACCTCGGGAATTGAATTTTTGTCAATTTTTTATGTTTATATCGACTTTTATTCCGTTGAGAAACTTTTTTCAATTGAGATAATATTTTTTTGTTTTATATATGTAATAATTTGAAAATTGAACTTTCGTTTCTGGAGGGTAAAATTTTTCATTTTCTGTTGCGCCGTGTAACAGGAGCCGCACCTTTATATGCACCTCGTTCTAATCGGCCGTCATGCCATTTATGTCGTTCGAAGTACGCGCACCAGCGCAAAACTAGGTCGTATTATTGTACGTGCAATAATGCGGTTTGTGCTGAGCACTCAGAATCACTTTATCAGTGCGAAACTTGTACTCCTGCATTAAAAGAGTAGGAAGAGAGCCATACAAATAAGTCAAGTAATTAATTTTCTACGCAATTTTTGAGTTATATAATTAATTTTTACAGTAAAAAAATAATAAATCTACAATATGTCCCTCAGGCCATTGCCACATTTATATCGATACCGGGACTATCACTAGTCGGAGAGTTAATAATGGAAAAGTATTCAAGAGAAAAATATTAACAGCTGAAACTAGTCAGGATAATTGCGTACTTTTTTGGATATTCTTCATACGAATCTTACAAATGTATTAAAAAATAATTCCAATGTATGTACAATCTAGCGCTAGACACTAAGATAAATACGGCCGCAATAGATACATTCTTGCAGCAGAAAACTCGAACTTCATAAGCCTTAAAATCACAAGACAAAAAGTTACGAAAAAATGTAAGTCTTTCAGCCTATCAAACTGACTGTCGAATACTCAAACCTTTTTTGTGCAGAAGGTATCTTATTATTTTTAAGGAACCATAGTAGAGCCGTCAATTCTGAAATAGGTCGAAATTGGTCCCATTGTGTTAAACTTTTCAATTCAATATTGGAAAATGGCTTGATAATAGACTGAATATGATAATAGACAGATAATAGACTGAATTTATTAAAGTAGAATCTAAATGAAAGCTTATACTTACAATGCCATAGATGGCAGCACTATGCTTATATTGTAGATATCATTAACACAAAAAGGTACCCCGTCCACAAAAACAACCCACTATACCCAAAATTAGTTTTATGAGGTTTTCTATTGAGTTCTGAGAAAAAAAGTTGCTGATGAGGACATCACGCTGTACGACGCTATGAAATATCCACTATGTTAAACTTTATTAAATGTTATTTCCTATTTATTTCTGTAAAATAATTTGGGCACACCCAACTCCCACCAGCTTAATCATTCGTTTCATACTAACTCAGCAATGATACAAATTACTTCACATATTAGCCTAACAAACACAAAATATTAGTCTTCGCATAGATTTTATCGATAACATAGAAGAACGAGCTACCAATCCACGCATAACGGGCTATCCCAAAATTAGAAATCCTATTGAAGCATTTGATGTGAAGGTGAAGCTAAAATTTGAATTGTATATAGCGTTAAAAATTGTTATATACTCTTTTATCCTCTATATATCCTTGCTTGCCTTTTATGCTTGCAGATAGTTGCAAGGCCAATAACACGAGCCGCAGCTTTATATGCACCTCGGTCTAATCGTCCGCCATGCCATTTATGTCGTTCGAAGTACGCGCACCAGCGCAAAACTAGGTCGTATTGTTGTACGTGCAATAATGCGGTTTGTGCTGAGCACTCAGAATCACTTTATCGGTGAGAAACTTGTACTCCTGCATTAAAAGGGTAGGAAGAGAGCCATACAAATAAGCCATGTAATTAATTTTCCACGCAATTTTTGAGTTATATAATTAATTTTTACAGTAAAAAAATAATAAATCTACAATAGGTCCCTCAGGACATTGCCACTTTTATACCGATACCGGGACTATCACTAATCGGAGAGTTAATAATGAAAAAGTATTCAAGAGAAAAATATCAGGGTCATTGCGTACTTTTTTGGATATTCTTCATACTAATTGGATATTCTTCATACGAAAACTCGAACTTCATAAGCCTTAAAATCACAAGACAAAAAGTTACGAGAAAATGTAAGTTTTTCAGCCTATCAAACTGACTGTCGAATACTCAAACCCTTTATGTGCATAAGGTATCTTATTAGTTGTAAGGAACGATGGTGAAGCCATTAATTCTGAAATAGGTCGAAATTTTCCCCATTGAGTTAAACTTTCCAATTCAATATTAGAAAATGTGTTGCTAAGCCAACTTGAACAAAAAGCCCTTGAATAACTTGAACAAAATCATTTATTAGCTGGACTTTTCCTTTTAGTAGATGGTACTTTTCCCTTAAGGGAGCAACAATTTTCCTAATAAGAAGCAGTTGTACGAGAAAGAAAAAATTATATATGTGTAAAAAAGGCAGTCGTGTTTGAATTAGATCTAAAATTCACTGAAGAATGAAATTCTTATACTTTAAATGGATATATTGTTCAGCAAGGAGTAACATCAACTTACTTTCACGCGTTGAATAGCGCGCGAATTGTAGTTCATTGAAAATGGAAAACAACCGTATTGTTCAGTTAACAGAAATATTCTTATTCTCTATTTGAAAGTCCTCACCTTTTATACATTTTTGGGACAGCATCGAAATATCAATATTATACATTCAAGATAAAAAAGGGTACAGAAAAGGTGAAAAAAGAGTACAATATGGTTATTGGGTTCTTATGATGCAATAAAATATTATTTGAAAAATCCTAATTATTGTTAATGAAAGCGCTGTCCTGCCTCATTTCTGTCGCAAACGCTTTGGAAATTTTCAGAATTGGGACAGAGAAGAATATTAAATTGTGGTATCTATTGCCTGCAAGAATATTAGAGTTGAGTAAAATAAAAAATATTGTGTAAGCGTCGGAGTCCGCATTATACCGCTAATGTCGCCCATCGAATAAACGGAGGAAGTATTATATTCATATGTAAACAGTGATGTGCAATTAAAGGACCGATCAGATATGGTCCGATCAGAAAAGCGAAAGAATTTGAAGAAAAAACAACACATAGTCTAAGCTTTCCATAGCAATGCCAGCTTTGTATAGAATGGTTTATAGTGGAAGTTGTCCACTATATAGTGGAAATTTTTCCATATAGTGGAAATTTTTGATGGAAAATATGCAAACTTCTCAAGATATCTTATGACCCATTATGTGAACTTTATCGGAATTATTTGGCGTTTACTTTCTCGGAATTATTCGGCATTCATAGCGCATAATGACCACATAAAATTATACTATACGTGGTAATTGAGACATGTAACCGTCTTTGACATCCCCGAATGGCCATGAATAATTGTAGTCATTTTTGAAGATATCTAATGTAGTACTAATTTGGTGACGAGCCATGCATTTTCTAAAATAATTTTTTTCAAATTATCTTATTGTTAAATTTATTTCGATGTTTAGTGATGTAAATTTTCACTAATGATACTTTTGTATAAAGTACTGTGAAAAAAATACAATATACGTCTGAGGTTCAAAAAGCAATGTTTAGTTTTGCTAAGATAAAAATACTTTACTGGGTCTTTTCTCCGCAATTAGATATCAGATCAATGTATCAGCGTGAGTAGACGCGTTTTTTTTTTTGGTTCTGGCGAAAGCGCTTCTCAACTGCAGGCAAGTTTGTTTTATAAAGTTGATTGATGGTGTATACAAGTGGTTTAGGAAATTAATCTAAACGCTCATTATAGAAACAGTAAACTGTGAACAAAAAGTTTTTCTTTTTCAAATTTTATAAATATTTATCAATATACGATAATGAGCAAAATAAATAGCGGTTCATCATCGAAATCATCAGTTCCCGCTGATATACAGATAAATAAGTTTGCCATGAGCACGAGATCTAAAACTGTGCTTCTCTCAACTCACTCTCCATCTAACGCCAATCAGGCGCCACTCTTAACACCAGTGCAGACCTCTTCTCTGGCGACTGCCGATACTGGCTCAGTATTGCTCACACTAGAACTACTCGATGAACGGCTTAGTAAATTAACGGAATCTCTTACGAAATTTTTTAAAAGTGAAATAAAAAAAATTACTTCGGAGTTTTATAATAAGCTGCAAGATCTTGAAAATTTGTGGGCTGAAAAGTTTGAAAATGTTAACTCTATCATAAAAACTGAAGTAAATAATGTTAACAAGGAAATTGCCGGTTTAGTCGAGTCGGCAGAGGTAACCAAGGCTGCTTTGAAGGAGAAGGACTCCGCGATGAGCTACACCTGGTGGACAGGAAAGTCGATGCACTCGATCGTAAGCTGGTTGCAACTGATGCAACGCTATTTGGCCTTCGTGAGCGTGAAAGTGAGAATTTGACCAATCTCTGCAATCAGTTATGCCTTTCTTTTGGATGCATGCTTCCAACTTTACGGAACATATTTCGTGGCAGGCGTAGGGCTAGCGGCAACCCAACTATACCACCCCCTACTGTATTCCAGTTCAACAACATATATGAGAGGGACATTTTTCTTCATGCTGCCGCTACGTTTCGTAGAGAGAATCATAGAGACATTACTCTTCGTGATTTGGTATTGACTCTGATGCTACGTGCTACTTGAATGAGAGTTTGACTAAACGCAATCGATTAATTTTTCGGTATGCTTCAAAATGTAAACGCTCTAAGAAAATTTCTGTAGCTTATACCATACGCGGGACAGTATATATTAAACGCCATGAGGGTGAGAGAGGCATAAAAATTGAGGATATTGAGCAACTGATCGCAATTGTCACAATTAATAGATTAAACGCTTAATATTTATTTCGATTAAATTAATTGTATTTCTCTGTTAAGTTATCTGTTAACTTTTATTTTATCCTTCTTCTTATAAGATTCTCTTCATTATAATTTTAAAATCTATGGCCACCTGTTGCCTTGTAATTTCAGTGTACTCTTCTCGCCTATTGCTTTTCCAAGTTTCAACTCTTAACCTTCTTGTTACCAATAGTTTTGTAGTTTCAGGGTACTTGGATGAACTATTTCCCCAAAGCTATTCCAACTGCTTGTCGAACGACAAAAAAGCAGTCCTTTCCTTTGCAAAACCTTGTTTCGTTAGATTCCTGCGGCAGCTACTGTGAGTGAGACGAAGTTGGGACTGGAGTCCAGTTTGTCTTTGATGATTAGAGTCCTTAGTGCTCAGAAAAAGGGACTACATGTGGTACACTTAAATTCACAAAGCCTTATCCCTAAACTTGATCAATTTAGACATGCTTTTATTAATTCCTGCGTGGATGTGATCTGTGTGTCTGAAATATGATTTTCTGAATATGTATCGGATGGTGCCTGTAGACTCAATGGTTATCATCTATTTCGTTCAGATAGAGTTGGTAGAGTAGGCGGAGGTGTAGCAATTTACATTCGTGGCTGCTTCAAATGCAAACTGATCTTTCACTCTGAACGAGTCTGTCCTTTAGAGTATTTGATTGTGGAATTATATAATGGTAATAATAAAATTAAGGCGGGATGCGTTTATAGGGCTAATAAGTCAGTACAATTCGGCCCTCTTTACTCGATCCTTGAGGAGTTATCATGCGACGCGCCAAATATTGTTCTCCGTGGGGACTTTAACTGCAATCTTCTTAACAAATTGGAGTCAAAATCTCTACTTGACCACATGAAATCATATAATTTAACTGCGTTGAATGTGTCATGTCCTACACATTTTTCGATTGACTCGAGTAGCCTGATAGACTTGTTCTTTGTCAGTAACATTAGGAACGTAGTTATCAGTAGTCAGCTTTCCGCGCCTTGTTTCTCGCGACATGATATGTTATTCTTAACTTATGATTTTATTATCAGCAAACAAATCAATATAGAGATTTTAATAATTAATAATTTAATTGATACCCAAACTTTGCGTCGGGAGGCTGCATGCATTAACTGGGATAATATTTTTCTCATGCCGAACGTGAACGACCAAGTCTCTTATTTTCGTCACAACGTTGTTTCCCTCTATGACAGGCATGTCCCTTTAAAGAATGAGATTGTTAAACACAGGTCCCCGGCGTGGTTGACTGTTAAAATCCTGCACCTAATGAGAAAACGGGATGTTGCATATAGGGTTTGGAGAAGATTCTATGTAGTTGAGTTCTTCAATAATTATCGCAGTCTTCGTAACTTAGTAGTTTCTAGAATTAGAGCTAGTAAGGCCATCTATTATGAGGACAAATTGAAGAATTCGTCTGGGAAAACTATGTGGAAATACATCCGTGACATTGGAGTTGGCAAACAAGCTCCCAACGTTCCTTCTGATGTAGATTGTGACCGGTTGAATAATATTTTTACCTCCGTAATAGCCCTCCCAACCACATATTCACCCAATGCTCCATTGCCGTCAAACCCTGCGAACTCTGATTCTGATGTTCAGACTGAAAATACGTTTCAGTTTGTCCGCTTAAGTGATGAAGATGTATTAGAAGCCATATTGTCAATTAAATCTAATGCAATTGGTCTTGATGGAGTCGATCCAAAATTTATAAAACTTTTATTGTCAGTTGTGCTGCGATTCATAACTCGTATATTCAACACTATACTTTGCACTTCTATTTTTCCTAAGCTTTGGAAAGAAGTAAAAGTAATTCCAATCCCAAAGAAATTGTCTCCTCAGGAAACTGATTATAGGCCGATTGCAATTGTTCCTTTTCTATCTAAGGTATTTGAAAAATGCATTCTAAAACTAATGCTCCAACATCTCTCATTATATAAGTTCTTAAGCACTAATCAGTCTGGTTTTCGTGAGGACCGAAGTTGTAAAACAGCCCTTTTACTTGTAGTGGATGAGCTAAGATTGGCAATTGACAAAAATAATTTCCCCTATTTGACTTTACTCGACTTTTCGAAGGCGTTTGACACAGTGAACCATGACGTGTTGCTCCGGAAATTGCGTCTAAATTTTAGATTTTCTGGTACTTCGACTAGACTTATCAGCTCCTACCTTAGTGGAAAAAGCCAGAGGGTAGTCTTAAATAACACTTCTTCACGCTCTTTACCCGTCGTAAGAGGAGTTCCTCAGGGCTCAGTTCTTGGACCTATTCTTTTTACGCTTTATGTTAATGAGTTGCCAAATGTCGTTAAATCTTCCATAATTCACATGTATGCTGATGATGTGCAGGTCATCATATCTCACCCAGTTCGTATGAATGAAGAGGCAGCAGGTCTTGTGAAAACAATTTACCTCTAAATACCTCTAAATCAAAAGTATTACTCATTTACAAAAAGGCGCTAGATCCTACTAGTTTCCCTGCCATAAATCTTGCTGATACAATAATTGAATTCGTTGAAACTGAAAAAATCTTGGTCTTACATTTAACAGCACATGGTCAACATAATTACCGGTGTGAAGTTAGCACACGGCAAATTCGGCCACTCAGCACACGGCAAATTGAACGAATTGGCTCTGTAGGTAAAGTCTATGGTGGACCCCGTGCCCTCTGACATGCGAAGAATTATCTTTCCACTAAAGCTAAATTACTATCGGCGAAAACTCTCTTTCTTCCAATATTGTTATACTGCTGTGAGTTTTTCTGTAACACTGACAGTGCTAGTAGGCGGAAACTACACGCTGTTTACAATAACATTGCACGCTTTGCATTTAACATCAAGTTTGGGGAACGGGCGTCTGCTCAAGCAAAACAAATTTGTGGTTGCTCAATTCATAATCTTATTAAATATCGTACTCTTATTACTCTTCATGCAATAATCATGACTGGGCAACCTGATTATCTTTGCTCGAGAATACATTTTCTACACTCACGCAGATCTCATATGATCACACAAACAGGGTACTCTTGTGTAATATCGGAACGTCAGTTTTTCGTTTCTGCCATCCGTTTTTGGAATTTCCTTCCAACGTATCTTCGAAATATCAGAAACGCATGACGGTATAAGTCTTTGCTGCTCCAATATCTATCCGTTGAAACATAACTATTCCTTACCTTTCATCCTCTTTCCAAGAGCTTTCTTTTCTATTGTTTTACTCTGTTCTTTCTTGTATATTGATCATCACATTATTATTATTACATTAATGCCGTTGCTATTATTTCTTTAATGTTATTTTGTTCCTTTATGTTATTATATGTTCTTTTATGTTATTTTTAATTAATAAAATGTAAATTTTGTGTGTAATCAGACCTCTAGGCTTCAACTAATTGATAAGATTAATAATTAATATCTTAAGGTTGTAAGCATAAACTGAATTAAGTAAATTAAATGAAATTAGGTGAAATTAAACTGTTAAACCAGTGGCATCAAACTGATACAGCATAACTATTTACTAAAAAAGTTTTATTATTAACCGGCCATACAATATGTAAATAATAGATAAGCTTAACCAACATACAGGATGTACGAATTTGGAGCTAGTATCAATTTCAGTATAAATATCTAGTATTAGTCTTGTAATGGAGATGAAATGATAAATAAAAACGAAAAAGAGTTTCTTTTAGTATTCAACATAAATTTTAAAATGAAGTGTAGTATCATATATAATACTAATAATAGTTCTCAAATGATACGCTGCAATTTGCCTACCTGAGTTGATTACAGATTTAGATAACAGTAACGCACTTCCAGGTTTGCGATTTTTTTATAGAAAACATAAATATGTCCAAACAATGCAGAAGCGATTTTTTTGCATAAAGCCTTCTCGGACTAGTGAGAAGGTCTCTGGGGCCTCTTCGATTTTTTTTATTCAAAACTTTTCCTATGCATCTTTTAGAAACATGAAACATTATGTAATATAATTAAAAAACTTTCTTATTCGATTGAGACCAGTTTAGAAGCCATAGGAGAACCCGTTCGCATTTAATTTCGGTTTGTAATTATACAAACCGCGATTATCAGGGTCCTCGGGAACCTTGTACGATTATTGAAAGAAATTGTAAAATGTTAATTCGAAATTTTAATTAAAATTCCAAAAACAATAATCTATAGCAGGAGATTATAATTTTTTTATAGGTTAGACAATTTTAATTCAAATTCCTAAAGGAAAAATTTTAAATAGGAGGTTATTTTTATGTATATTGGGTAAGAGTCGTTAGTGTACAATCTTAAACCATAAACAATATTGAGGTACAATCGGTTTGTGTATTCAGTGAATATATTTATATATCAATAGTGAAATAATGGAGGCTGCCGGTTGGGATGCTGCGGATAGGGTGTTATTGAACCGTACACGCTATCAGCGAATGGCCAAGGAAGAAAAACGTAAAATTGGTGAACGATTTACCCATTATATAGACGAGGCAAGTGACGATGATGACGTTGGTCCATATAGTATCGAAGGAGATGATTTTGCTGATCTGACTTATCAGTCAGACGTAGACTTTTGATGCGACAGATGTCGAAAGCGAGGCATATGTGGAAAATAATTATGGTTTGGGTGACGGCGAGGATGGTGAAATAGGTGAAGGACATGCTACTGTTAGTGCTCTTCCTGAAGAGGAGGCTGTGGATGACTTTTTCTCTCTAAAAATGGCACGAAATGACGCAGATATCCGCCACCAATCTGTCGCGTTCGTGCTAATAATGTCGTTGACTATAATAAAAGCAAACCAGGGCCAGTGAATAAAATTTACGATCCATTAACAATTTTTTGCTCGCTGATTACCGAAGATGTACAATATAAACAAATCGAAAAACTGTTTGTATAACAAATACGTGGAATGTTTCAAATCCATGATTGAATGTTTCAAATCCGGGGTGAATGCGATAGACCAGATGCTCGGCATTTATTCATGCAAGCGATCAACAAACCGTTGGCCGCTTTGAATGTTTTACAACATAACCGATAACATAGAAGAACGGACTACCAATCCACGCATAACGGACTGTCCCAAAATTCGAAATCCTATTGAAGCATTTGATGTGAAGGTAAAGCTAAAATTTTAATTGTATATACCGTAAAAAATTGTTATATACTCTTTTATCCTGTATATATCCTTTTATGTTTCCAGATAGATGCAAGTCCAATAACAGGAGCCGGACCTTTATATGCACCTCGTTCTAATCGTCCGTCATGTCATTTATGTCGTTCGAAGTACGCGCACCAGCACAAAACTAGGTCGTATTGTTGTACGTGCAATAATGCGGTTTGAGCACTCAGAATCACTTTATCGGTGCGAAACTTGTACTCTTGCATTAAAAGAGTAGGAGGATACCCATATAAATAAGCCATGCAATTAATTTTCTAAGCAATTTTTGATGTTTTATAATTAATTTTTACTGTAAAAAAATAATAAATCTAGAATAGGTCCCTCAGGACATTGTCACTTTTATATCGATACCTGGGCTATCACCAGTCGGAGAGTTAATAATAAAAAGTGTTCAAGAGAAAAATATGAACAGCTGAAACTAGTCAGGATAATTGAGTACTTTTTTCAATATTCTTCATATGAATATTGCAAATGTATTAGAAAAGAATTCCAATGGATGTATAATCTAGCACTAGACACTAAGAACTATCCAGGCTATCAATTCTGAAATAGGTCGAAATTTGCCCCATTGAGTTAAACTTTTCAATTCAATATTAGAAAATGTCTTGCTATGCCAACTTGAACAAAAAGCCCTTGAAAAACTTGAACAAAATCATTTATTAACTTGACCTTTCCTTTTAGTAGCTGGCACTTTTTCCTAATGAGAGCAACAATTTTCCTAATAAGAAGCAATTATGCGGGAAAGAATAATTTATGTATGTGTAAAAAAGGCAGTCGTAGTTGAATTATAACTAAAATTCACTGAAGAATGAAATTCATATACTTTAAATGGATATATTGTCCAGCAAGGAGTAACATCAATTTACGAGTACTTTCACGCGTTGAATGGCGCACGAATAATAGTTAATTGAAAATGGAAAACAACCGTGTTTTTCAGTTAACAGAAATATTCTTATTCTCTATTTGGGACAGTCCTCACCTTGTATACAGGATTTTTGGGACAGCATCGAAATATCAATATTATACATTCAAGATAAAAAAGGGTACAGAAAAGGTGTAAAAAGAGTACAATATGGTTATTGGGTTTTTATGATGCAATAAAATATTATTTGAAAAATCCTAATTATTCTTGATGAAAGCGCCGTCCTGTCTCATTTCTGCCGCAAACGTTTTGAAAGTTTTCAGAATTAGGACAGAGAACAATATTAAATTGTGGTATCTATTGCCTGCAAGAATATTAGAGTTGACTAAAATAAAAAAAAATTGTGTAAGCGTCGGAGTCAGCATAATATCGTTAATGTCGCCCTTCGAATAAATGGAGGAAGAATTATATTCATATGTAAACAGTGATGTGCAATTAGAGGACTGATCAGATACGGTCCGATCAGAAAAACGAAAGAATTTGAAAAAAAACAACACATAGTCTAAGCTCTGCCTAGTAATGTCAGCTTTGTATAGAATGCTTTACAGTGGAAGTTGTCCACTATATGATGGACATTTTTCCATATAGTGGGAATTTTTGATGAAAAAGATACCACGCGTGTCCACAACAACAACAACCCACTATATTGTCTCCTATTTATTTCTGCAAAATTATTTGGGTACACCTAACTCCCACCAGCTTAATCATTCGTTTCATACTAACTCAGCAATGATACAAATTAGTTCACATATTAGTCTAACAAACACAAAATATTAGTCTTCGCATAGATTTACACATATTCTAAGATATACCTTGCCAGCTTAAATTCCTCTAGTTTTATGTCGAATTCCAATTCCAAGAAATTAGTACTTTCAATTCAATTCCTAGACAAAAATTTACTCACTCATCGTAAAGTACACTTCCATTCAAAATTAATTCAGTCTCGTCAAATTCAAAATTCGGGTTTCATCGAATTTACTGCTGAAGGAATGAGTACTCTCCAGCACTGCACTAATCACATTAAGGAGTTTTGTGATAAAAATGCAAGCTTCTCAAGATATTTATGACCCATTATATGAACTTTCTCGGAATTATTTGGCGTTTACTTTCTCGGAATTATTCGGCATTCATAGCGCATAATGATCACTTAAAACTATACTATACGTGGTAATTAAGACATGACATCCACGAATGGCCATGAATAATTGTATTTTTTTAAGATTTAGTACTAATTTAGTACTAATTTGGTAACCAGTCATGCATTTTCTAAAACAAATTTTACCAAATTATCTTATTGTTAAATTTATTTCAATGTTTAGTGATGTAAAGATTAAGATAGCTAGTAGTTCTCATAAACCATCCCAAACTTATCCGCAAAATTTTCATGAATGATACTTTTCTGTGAAAAAATACAATATACATCTCAGGTTCAAAGAGCAATGTTTAGTTTGATTTGAGTTGTTAAGATAGAAATCCTTTACTGAACTGTCAAACCAGTGCCATCAAACTGATACAGCATAACTTTTTACTAAAAAAGTTTTATTATTAACCGGCCATGCAACATGTAACTAATAGATAAGCTTAGCCAACATAGAGGATGTACGAATTTGGAGCTAGTATCAATTTCAGTATCAATTTCTAGTATCAGTCTTGTAATGGAGATGAAATGGTAAATAAAGACGAAAAAGAAACTATATAAATTCAACATAAATTTTAAAATGAAGGGCAGTATCATATGTACTACTAATAATAGCTCTCAAATGATACGGTGCCATTTGCCTACCTTAGCTGATTACATATTTAGATAACAGCAACGCGCTTACAGGTTTGCGAATTTTTTATAGAAAACATAAATTTGCCCAAACAATGCAGAAATGATTTTTTGCATAAAGCCTAAGCCTTCTGCGACTAGTGAGAAGGTCTCTGGGGGCCTTTTCGATTTTTTTTATTTAAAACTTCTTCTTTGAATCTTTTAGAAACATAAAACAGTATGTAATATAATCAAAAAGCTTTATTAATCGATTGAGACCAGTTTAGAAGCCATAGGAGAACCCGTTCTCATTTAATTTCGGTTTGTAATTATACAAACCTCGATTATCAGGGTCCTTGGGAACCTCGTACCATTATTGAAAGAAATTGTAAAATGTTAATTCGAAATTTTAATTAGAATTTCAAAAACAATAATTTATAGCAGGAGGTTATAATTTTCCTATATATCTGCCAATTTTAATTCAAATTCCAAAGGGAAAAATTTTAAATAGGAGGTTATTTTCATTTATGTTGGGCAAGAGTCATTAGTGTACAATCTTAAACCAAAAACAATGTTGAGGTACAATCGGTTTGTGTATTCAGTGAATATATCAATATATCAATAGTGAAATGATGGAGGCTGCAGGTTGGGATGCTGTAGATAGGGTGTTATTCAACCGTAGACGCTATCAGAGAATGACCAAGGAAGAAAAACGTAAAATTGATGGACGATTTGCCCATTATATGGCCGTGGCAGGTGATGATGATGATGTTGATCCGTATAGTGTCGAAGGAGATGATTTTGCTGATCTGATTTATCAGCCAGACGTAGATTTTTGATGCGACAGATGTCGAAAGCGAAGCATATGTGGAAAATAATTATGGTTTGTGTGACGACGGGGATGGTGAAATAGGTGAAGGACATGCTACTGTCAGTGCTCTTCCTGAAGAGGAGGCTGTGGATGACTTTTCTCTCTAAAAATGGCACGAAATGGCACAGATATCCGCCAACAATCTGTCGCATTCGTGTTAATAATGTCGTTGACTATAATAATAGCAAACCAGGGCCAGTGAATAAAATTTACGATCCATTGACAATTTTCTGCTCGCTGATTACCGAAGATGTACAATATACGATCATATGCGAAACAAATCGAAAAACCGTTTGTATAACAAATACATGGAATGTTTCAAATCCTAAAAAAAGAAGATATGGAAACCACTAACGATGAAAGAGTTTCATGCATTCTATATATAGTGCTATAATGCGGCAGCTGGACTGTGTCCAATTTATAAAACAGCTTTATCCGGAAAGTTACCCGGCCAAGGACGCGAAGTTGACCAAGGCCAAAATGTTGCGTATGAGTTGGTTCAAAACTACCTTCGTACCGGTCGCACAATTTGCACAGGTAATTTATTCTCATAGTTAGATGTAGCACTAACAATGATGAAAAAGGGAAGTGCATTTGTTGAAATGGTTCACTCAAACAAAACGATTGTTCCAATGAGTTTTTGAAAAGTGTTTCGCGACCCATTTACAGCTCATTGTTTGGGTTTGACGTATCACTTTGTTCGTATGTGCCGAAGAAAAATAAATAGGTCTTGCTACTGTCTACAATGCACTACACTTGTGCGGTAGATGGCAAAACAGAAAAGCGGAAGACAATGATTGTTCTAAACTACAACGCCCATAAATCCGGGGTGAATGCAATAGACCAGATGCTCGGCATTTATTCATGCAAGCGATCAACAAACCGTTGGCCGCTTTGAATGTTTTATAACATAATCGATAACATAGAAGAACCGGCTACCAATCTACGCATAACGGGCTATCCCAAAATTCGAAATCCTATTGAAGCATTTGATGTGAAGGTAAAGCTAAAATTTTAATTGTATATAGCGTAAAAAATTGTTATATACTCTTTTATCCTGTATATATCCTTTTATGTTTGCAGGTAGATGCAAGTCCAATAACAGGAGCCGGACCTTTATATGCACCTCGTTTTAATCGTCCGTCATGTCATTTATGTCGTTCGAAGTACGCGCACCAGCACAAAACTAGGTCGTATTGTTGTACGTGCAATAATGCCGTTTGTGCTGAGCACTCAGAATCACTTTATCGGTGCGAAACTTGTACTCCTGCATTAAAAGAGTAGGAGGATACCCATATAAATAAGCCATGCAATTAATTTTCTAAGCAATTTTTGAGTTTTATAATTAATTTGTACAGTAAAAAATAATAAATCTAGAATAGGTCCCTCAGGACATTGGCACTTTTATATCGATACCTGGACTATCACCAGTCGGAGAGTTAATAATAAAAAGTGTTCAAGAGAAAAATATGAACAGCTGAAACTAGTCAGGATAATTGAGTACTTTTTTCAATATTCTTCATATGAATATTGCAAATGTATTAGAAAGAATTCCAATGGATGTATAATCTAGCACTAGACATTAAGAACTATCCAGGCTATCAATTCTGAAATAGGTCGAAATTTGCCCCATTGAGTTAAACTTTTCAATTCAATATTAGAAAATGTCTTGCTATGCCAACTTGAACAAAAAGCCCTTGAAAAACTTGAACAAAATCATTTATTAACTTGACCTTTCCTTTTAGTAGCTGGCACTTTTTCCTAATGAGAGCAACAATTTTCCTAATAAGAAGCAATTATGCGGGAAAGAATAATTTATGTATGTGTAAGAAAGGCAGTCGTAGTTGAATTAGAACTAAAATTCACTGAAGAATGAAATTCATATACTTTAAATGGATATATTGTCCAGCAAGGAGTAACATCAATTTACGAGTACCTTCACGCGTTGAATGGCGCACGAATAATAGTTAATTGAAAATGGAAAACAACCGTGTTTTTCAGTTAACAGAAATATTCTTATTCTCTATTTGGGACAGTCCTCACCTTGTATACAAGATTTTTGGGACAGCATCGAAATATCAATATTATACATTCAAGATAAAAAAGGGTACAGAAAAGTTGTAAAAAGAGTACAATATGGTTATTGGGTTTTTATGATGCAATAAAATATTATTTGAAAAATCCTAATTATTGTTGATGAAAGCGCCGACCTGTCTCATTTCTGTCGCAAACGCTTTGAAGGTTTTCAGAATTGGGACAGAGAAGAATATTAAATATTGGTATCTATTGCCTGCAAGAATATTAGAGTTGACTAAAATAAAAAAAAATTGTGTAAGCGTCGGAGTCAGCATAATATCGTTAATGTCGCCCTTCGAATAAACGGAGGAAGAATTATATTCATATTTAAACAGTGATGTGCAATTAGAGGACTGATCAGATACGGTCCGATCAGAAAAACGAAAGAATTTGAAAAAAAACAACACATAGTCTAAGCTCTACCTAGCAATGTCAGCTTTGTATAGAATGCTTTACAGTGGAAATTGTCCACTATGTAATGGACAATTTTCCATATAGTGGAAATTTTTGATGAAAAAGATACTACGCGTGTCCACAACAAGAACAACCCACTATATTCTTTCCTATTTATTTCTGCAAAATGATTTGGGTACATCCAACTCCCACCAGCTTAATCATTCGTTTCATACTAACTCAGCAATGATACAAATTACTTCACATATTAGTCTAACAAACACAAAATATTAGTCTTCGCATAGATTTACACATATTTTAAGATATTCCTCGCCAGCTTAAATTCCTCTAGTTTTATGTCGAATTCCAATTCCAAGAAATTAGGACTTTCAATTCAATTCCTAGACAAAAATTTACTCGCTCATCGTAAAGTACACATCCATTCAAAATTAGAAGACAATGATTGTTCTAAACTACAACGCCCATAAATCCGGGGTGAATGCAATAAACCAGATGCTCGGCATTTACTCATGCAAGCGATCAACAAACCGTTGGCCGCTTTGAATATTTTATAACATAATCGATAACATAGAAGAACCGGCTACCAATCTACGCATAACGGGCTATCCCAAAATTCGAAATCCTATTGAAGCATTTGATGTGAAGGTAAAGCTAAAATTTTAATTGTATATACCGTAAAAAATTGTTATATACTCTTTTGTCCTGTATATATCCTCTTATGTTTGCAGGTAGATGCAAGGCCAATAACAGGAGCCGCAGCTTTATATGCACCTCGTTTTAATCGTCCGTCATGTCATTTATGTCGTTCGAAGTACGCGCACCAGCACAAAACTAGGTCCTATTGTTGTACGTGCAATAATGCCGTTTGTGCTGAGCACTCAGAATCACATTATCGTTGCGAAACTTGTACTCCTGCATTAAAAGAGTAGGAGGATACCCATATAAATAAGCCATGCAATTAATTTTCTAAGCAATTTTTGAGTTTTATAATTAATTTTTACAGTAAAAAATAATAAATCTAGAATAGGTCCCTCAGGACATTGGCACTTTTATATCGATACCTGGACTATCACCAGTCGGAGAGTTAATAATAAAAAGTGTTCAAGAGAAAGATATGAACAGCTGATACTAGTCAGGATAATTGAGTACTTTTTTCAATATTCTTCATATGAATATTGCAAATGTATTAGAAAAGAATTCCAATGGATGTATAATCTAGCACTAGACACTAAGAACTATCCAGGCTATCAATTCTGAAATAGGTCGAAATTTGCCCCATTGAGTTAAACTTTTCAATTCAATATTAGAAAATGTCTTGCTATGCCAACTTGAACAAGAAGCCCTTGAACAACTTGAACAAAATCATTTATTAACTTGACCTTTCCTTTTAGTAGCTGGCACTTTTTCCCAATGAGAGCAACAATTTTCCTAATAAGAAGCAATTGTGCGGGAAAGAATAAATTATGTATGTGTAAAAAAGGCAGTCGTAGTTGAATTAGAACTAAAATTCACTGAAGAATGAAATTCATATACTTTAAATGGATATATTGCCCAGCAAGGAGTAACATCAATTTACTAGTACTTTTACGCGTTGAATGGCGCATGAATAATAGCTAATTGAAAATGGAAAACAGCCGTGTTGTTCAGTTAACAGAAATATTCTTATTCTCTATTTGAAAGTCCTCACCTTGTATACAGGATTTTTGGGACAGCATCGAAATATCAATATTATACATTCAAGATAAAAAAGGTTACAGAAAAGGTGTAAAAAGAGTACAATATGGTTATTGGGTTTTTATGATGCAAAAAAATATTATTTGAAAAAACCTAATTATTGTTGATGAAAGCGCCGTTTCATTTGAATGCGAATCAAACCGTCGCAAACGCTTTGAAGGTTTTCAGAATTGGGACAGAGAAGAATATTAAATTTTGGTATCTATTGCCTGCAAGAATATTAGAGTTGACTAAAATAAAAAAAATTGTGTAAGCGTCGGAGTATGCATAATATCGCTAATGTCGCCCTTCGAATAAACGGAGGAAGAATTATATTCATATGTAAACAGGGATGCGCAATTAGAGGACTGATCAGATACGGTCCGATCAGAAAAACGAAAGAATTTGAAGAAAAAACAACACATAGTCTAAGCTCTGCCTAGCAATGCCAGCTTTGTATAGAATGCTTTACAGTGGAAGTTGTCCACTATATGATGGACATTTTTCCATATAGTGGGAATTTTTTATGAAAAAGATACCACGCGTGTCCACAACAACAACAACCCACTATATTGTCTCCTATTTATTTCTGCAAAATTATTTGGGTACACCTAACTCCCACCAGCTTAATCATTCGTTTCATACTAACTCAGCAATGATACAAATTACTTCACATATTAGTCTAACAAACACAAAATATTAGTCTTCGCATAGATTTACACATATTCTAAGATATTCCTCGCCAGCTTAAATTACTCTAGTTTTATGTCGAATTCCAATTCCAAGAAATTAGTACTTTCAATTCAATTCCTAGACAAAAATTTACTCACTCATCGTAAAGTACACTTCCATTCAAAATTAATTCAGTCTCGTCAAATTCAAAATTCGGGTTTCATCGAATTTACTGCTGAAGGAATGAGTACTCTCCAGCACAGCACTAATCACATTAAGGAGTTTTGTGATAAAAATGCAACTTTCTCAAGATATTTTATGACCCATTATATGAACTTTCTCGGATTTATTTGGCGTTTACTTTCTCGGAATTATTCGGCATTCATAGCGCATAATGATCAATTAAAACTATACTATACGTGGTAATTAAGACATGACATCCACGAATGGCCATGAATAATTGTAATTTTTTAAGATTTAGTACTAATTTAGTACTAATTTGGTAACCAGTCATGCATTTTCTAAAACAAATTTTACCAAATTATCCTATTGTTAAATTTATTTCAATGTTTAGTGATGTAAAGATTAAAATAGCTAGTAGTTCTCATAAACCATCCCCAACTTACCCGCAAAATTTTCATGAATGATACTTTTCTGTGAAAAAATACAATATACATCTCAGGTTCAAAGAGCAGTGTTTAGTTTTGTTAAGGTAGAAATCCTTTACTGAACTGTCAAACCAGTGCCATCAAACTGATACAGCATAACTTTTTACTAAAAAAGTTTTATTATTAACCGGCCATGCAACATGTAACTAATAGATAAGCTTAGCCAACATAGAGGATGTACGAATTTGGAGCTAGTATCAATTTCAGAATCAATTTCTAGTATTAGTCTTGTAATGGAGATGAAATGGTAAATAAAGACGAAACAGAAACTATATAAATTCAACATAAATTTTAAAATGAAGGGCAGTATCATATGTATTACTAATAATAGCTCTCAAATGATACGGTGCCATTTGCCTACCTTAGCTGGTTACATATTTAGATAACAGCAACGCGCTTACAGGTTTGCGAATTTTTTATAGAAAACATAAATTTGCCCAAACAATGCAGAAATGATTTTTTGCATAAAGCCTAAGCCTTCTCCGACTAGTGAGAAGGTCTCTGGGGGCCTTTTCGATTTTTCTTATTCAAAACTTTTTCTTTGCATCTTTTAGAAACATAAAATAGTATGTAATATAATTAAAAAACTTTCTTATTCGATTGAGACCAGTTTAGAAGCCATAGGAGAAACCGTTCTCATTTAATTTCGGTTTGTAATTATACAAACCTCGATTATCAGGGTCCTTTGGAACCTCGTACCATTATTGAAAGATATTGTAAAATGTTAATTCGAAATTTTAATTAGAATTTCAAAAACAATAATTTATAGCAGGAGGTTATAACTTTCCTATATATCTGCCAATTTTAATTCAAATTCCAAAGGGAAAAATTTTAAATAGGAGGTTATTTTCATTTATGTTGGGCAAGAGTCATTAGTGTACAATCTTAAACCAAAAACAATGTTGAGGTACAATCGGTTTGTGTATTCAGTGAATATATCAATATATCAATAGTGAAATGATGGAAGCTGCAGGTTGGGATGCTGTAGATAGGGTGTTATTCAACCGTAGACGCTATCAGAGAATGACCAAGGAAGAAAAACGTAAAATTGATGAACGATTTGCCCATTATATGGCCGAGGCAGGTGATGATGATGATGTTGATCCATATAGTGTCGAAGGGGATGATTTTGCTGATCTGACTTATCAGCCAGACGTAGATTTTTGATGCGACAGATGTCGAAAGCGAAGCATATGTGGAAAATAATTATGGTTTGGGTGACGACGAGGATGATGAATTAGGTGAAGAACATGCTACTGTCAGTGCTCTTCCTGAAGAGGAGGCTGTGGATGACTTTTTTCTCTCTAAAAATGGCACGAAATGGCGCAGATATCCGCCACCAATCTGTCGCATTCGTGCTAATAATGTCGTTGACTATAATAAAAGCAAACCAGGGCCATTGAATAAAATTTACGATCCATTGACAATTTTCTGCTCGCTGATTACCGAAGATGTACAATATACGATCATATGCGAAACAAATCGAAAAACCATTTGTAAAAAAAAGTACATGGAATGTTTCAAATCCTAAAAAAAGAATATATGGAAACCACTAACGATGAAAGGGCTTCATGCATTCTATATATAGTGCTATAATGCAGCATGTGGACTGTGTAAGTCTAAACTGGCGAGCCTGCTAAAGAACTGTAGGTCCAATACAAGCTCCAATATAAAAAGCAGCTTTATCCGGAAAGTTACCCGACCAAGGACGCGAAGTTGACTAAGGCCGAAATGTTGTGTATGAGTTGGTTCAAAACTTCCTTCGTACCGGTCGCACAATTTACACAGGTAATTTCATCTCATAGTTAGATGTAGCACTAACAATGATGAAAAAGAGAAGTGCATTTGTTGGAATGGATCATTCAAACAAAACGCTTGTTCCAATGAGTTTTTGGAAAGTGTTTCGCGACCCATTTACAGCTCATTATTTGGGTTTGACGTATCACTTTGTTCGTATGTGCCGAAGAAAAATAAATAGGTCTTGCTACTGTCTACAATGCACTACACTTGTGCGGTAGATGACAAAACAATGATTGTTCTAAACTACAACGCCCATAAATCCGGGGTGAATCCAATAGACCAGGCGGCATTTATTCATGCTCGGCATTTATTCATGCAAGCGATCAACAAACCGTTTGAATGTTTTATAACATAACCGATAACATAGAAGAACGGGCTACCAATCCACGCATAACGGGCTATTCCAAAATTCGAAATCCTATTGAAGCATTTGATGTGAAGGTAAAGCTAAAATTTTAATTGTATATACCGTAAAAAATGTTATATACTCTCTAATCCTGTATATATCCTTTTATGTTTGCAGATAGATGCAAGTCTAATAACAGGAGCCGGACCTTTATATGCACCTCGTTCTAATCGTCCGTCATGTCATTTATGTCGTTCGAAGTACGCGCACCAGCACAAAACTAGGTCGTATTGTTGTACGTGCAATAATGCGGTTTGTGCTGAGCACTCAGAATCGGTGCGAAACTTGTACTCCTGCATTAAAAGAGTAGGAGGATACCCATATAAATAAGCCATGCAATTAATTTTCTAAGCAATTTTTGAATTTTATAATTAATTTTTACAGTAAAAAAGTAATAAATCTACAATAGGTCCCTCAGGACATTGTCACTTTTATATCGATACCTGGACTATCAACAGTCGGAGAGTTAATAATAAAGTTAAATAAGTGTTCAAGAGAAAAATATGAAGAGCTGAAATTAGTCAGGATAATTGCGTACTTTTTTGGATATTCTTCATACGAATATTGCAAATGTATTAAAAAAGAATTCCAATGGATGCATAATCTAGCACTAGACACTAAGAACTATCCAGGCTATCAATTCTGAAATAGGTCGAAATTTGCCCCATTGAGTTAAACTTTTCAATTCAATATTAGAAAATGTCTTGCTATGCCAACTTGAACAAAAAGCCCTTGAACAACTTGAACAAAATCATTTATTATCTTGACCTTTCCTTTTAGTAGCTGGCACTTTTTCCTAATGAGAGCAACAATTTTCCTAATAAGAAGCAATTATGCGGGAAAGAATAATTTATGTATGTGTAAAAAAGGCAGTCGTAGTTGAATTATAACTAAAATTCACTGAAGAATGAAATTCATATACTTTAAATGGATATATTGTCCAGCAAGGAGTAACATCAATTTACGAGTACTTTCACGCGTTGAATGGCGCACGAATAATAGTTAATTGAAAATGGAAAACAACCGTGTTTTTCAGTTAACAGAAATATTCTTATTCTCTATTTGGGACAGTCCTCACCTTGTATACAGGATTTTTGGGACAGCATCGAAATATCAATATTATACATTCAAGATAAAAAAGGGTACAGAAAAGTTGTAAAAAGAGTACAATATGGTTATTGGGTTTTTATGATGCAATAAAATATTATTTGAAAAATCCTAATTATTGTTGATGAAAGCGCCGACCTGTCTCATTTCTGTCGCAAACGCTTTGAAGGTTTTCAGAATTGGGACAGAGAAGAATATTAAATATTGGTATCTATTGCCTGCAAGAATATTAGAGTTGACTAAAATAAAAAAAAATTGTGTAAGCGTCGGAGTCAGCATAATATCGTTAATGTCGCCCTTCGAATAAACGGAGGAAGAATTATATTCATATTTAAACAGTGATGTGCAATTAGAGGACTGATCAGATACGGTCCGATCAGAAAAACGAAAGAATTTGAAAAAAAAACAACACATAGTCTAAGCTCTACCTAGCAATGTCAGCTTTGTATAGAATGCTTTACAGTGGAAATTGTCCACTATGTAATGGACAATTTTCCATATAGTGGAAATTTTTGATGAAAAAGATACCCCGGGTGTCCACAACAACAACAACTCACTATATTCTCTCCTATTTATTTCTGCAAAATGATTTGGGCACACCCAACTCCCACCAGCTTAATCATTCATTTCATACTAACTCGCAATGATACAAATTACTTCACATATTAATCTAACAAACACAAAATTTTAGTCTTCGCATAGATTTACACATATTCTAAGATATTCCTCGCCAGCTTAAATTCCTCTAGTTTTATGTCGAATTCCAATTCCAAGGAATTAGTACTTTCAGTTCAATTCCTGAACGAAAATTTACTCGCTCATCCTAAAGTACTCTTCCATTCGAAATTAATTCAGTCTCGTCAAATTCAAAATTCGAGTTTCATCGAATTTACTGCTGAAGGAATGAGTACTCTCCAGCACTGCTCTACTCACATTAAGGAGTTTTTGTGATAAAAATGCAAGCTTCTCAAGATATTTCATGACCCATTATGCGAACTTTCTCGGAATTATTTGGCGTTTAATTTCTCGGAATTATTCGGCATTCATAGCGCATAATGACCCTTAAAACTATACTATACGTGGTAATTGAGACATGTAACCGTGTTTGACATCCACGAATGGCCATGAATAATTGTAGTAATTTTTTAAGATATCTAATTCAGTACTAATTTGGTAACGAGCCCTGCATTTTCTAAAATAAATTTTACCAAATTATCTTATTGTTAAATTTATCTCGATGTTTACTGAAATAGCTAGTAGTTATCTTAAACCATCCCAAACTTATCCGCAAAATTTTCATGAATGATACTTTTCTGTGAAAAAAATACAATATACGTCTCAGGTTCAAAGAGCAATGTTTAGTTTTGTTAAGATAGAAATCCTTTACTGAACTGTTAAACCAGTGCCATCAAACTGATACAGCATAACTTTTTACTAAACAAGTTTTATTACTAACCAGCCATACAATATGTAACTAATAGACAAGCTCAACCAACATACAGGATGTACGAATTTGGAGCTAGTATCAATTTCAGTATCAATTTCTAGTATAAGTCTTGTAATGGAGATGAAATGATAAATAAAGACGAAGAAGAGTGTCTTTTAGTATTCAACTTAAATTTGAAAATTATATGTAGTATCATATGTACTATTATTAATAGTTCTCAAATGATACGGTGCAATTTGCCTACCTGAATTGACTACATATTTAGATAACAGTAACGTACTTACAGGTTTGCAATTTTTTTATAGAAAACATAAATATGCCCAAACAATGCAGAAATTATTTTTTTTTGCATAAAGCCTTCTCCGACTAGTGAGAAGGTCTCTTTTCAATTTTTTTTTATTCAAAACTTTTTCTTTGCATCTTTTAGAGACATGAAACATTATGTAATGTAATAAAAAAGCCTTCTTAATCGATTGAGACCAGTTTAGAAGCCACAGGAGAATCCGTTCGCATTTAATTTCGGTTTTCAGTTATACAAACCTCGATTATCAAGGTCGTTGGGAACCTCGTACGATTATTGAAAGAAAATGTAAAATGTTAATTCGAAATTTTAATTAAAATTTCAAAAACAATAATTTATAGCAGGAGGTTATAATTTTTTATATGTTAGCCAATTTTAATTCAAATTCCAAAAGGAAAAATTCTAAATAGTGGGTTATTTTCACGTATGTTGGGCAAGAGTCGTTAGTGTACAATCTTAAACTATAAACAATATTGAGGTACAATCGGTTTGTGTATTCAGTGAATATATCAATATATCAATAGTGAAATAATGGAGGCTGCCGGTTGAGATGCTGCAGATAGGGTGTTATGCAACCGTACACGCTATCAGCGAAGGACCAAGGAAGAAAAACGTAAAATTGATGAACGATTTGCCCATTATATGGACGAGACAAGTGATGATGACGATGTTGATCCATATAGTGTCGAAGGAGATGATGTTGCTGATCTGACATATCAGCCAGACGTAGATTTTGATGCGACAGATGTGGAAAGTGAAGCATATGTGGAAAATAACGATGGTTTGGATGACGACGAGGATGATGAAATAGGTGAAGAACATGCTACTGCCAGTGCTCTTCCTGAAGAGGAGGCTGTGGATGACTTTTTTCTATCTAAAAATGGCACGAAATGGCACAGATATCCGCCGCCAATCAGTCGCATTCGTGCTAATAATGTCGTTAACTGTAATAAAAGGATACAAGGCCAGTGAATAAAATTTACGATCCATTGACAATTTTCTGCTCGCTGAATACCGAAGATGTAGCTGAAGATGTATACGATCATATGCGAAACAAATCGAAAAACCGTTTGTATAACAAATACATTGAACGTTTCAAATCCTACAAAAAGAATATATACATATATAGTGGTATAGTGCGGCAGCTGGACTGTGTAAGTCTAAACTGGCGAGCCTGCTAAAGAACTGTGGGGCCCAATACAAGCTCCAATATATACAGCTGCTTTACCCGGAAAGTTACCCGGCCAAGGGTGCGAAGTTTATAAAGGCCAAAATGTTGTGTATGAGTTGGTTCAAAACTACGTTCATACCGGTCGCACAATTTACACAGGTAATTTCTTCTCATATTTAGATGTAGCACTAACAATGATGAAAAATAGAAGTGAATTTGTTGGAATGGTTCACTCAAACAAAACGCTTGTTTTAATGAGTTTTTGAAGTGTTTCGCGACCCATTTACAGCGACCCATTTACTACAACGCCCATAAATCCGGGGTGAATGCAATGGACCAAATGCTCGGCATATATTCATGCAAGCGATCAACAAACCGTTGGCCGCTTTGAATGTTTTATAACATAATCAATAACATAGAAGAACGAGCACCAATCCATGCATAACGGGCTATCCCAAAATTCGAAATCCTATTGAAGCATTTGGTGTGAACGTAAAGCTAAAATTTAAATTGTATATACCGTAAAAAATTGTTATATACTCTTTTATCCTGTATATATCCTTTTATTTTTGCAAATATTTGCAAGTCCAATAACAGGAGCCGCACCATTATATGCACCTCATTTTAATCGTCCGTCATACCATTTATGTCGTTCGAAGTACGCGCGCCAGATCAAAACTAGATCGTATTTTTGTACGTGCAATAATGCGGTTTGTGCTGAGCACTCAGAATCACTTTATCGGTGCGAAACTTGTACTCCTGCATTAAAAGAGTAGGAGGATAGCGATATAAATAAGCCATGCAATTAATTTTCTAAGCAATTCTTGAGTTATATAATTAATTTTTACAGTAGAAAAAATAATAAATCTAGAATATGTCCCTCAGGACATTGCCACTTGTATATCGATACCGGGGCTATCACTAGTCGGAGAGAATAATGAAAAGGTGTTCAAGAGAAAAATATGAACAGCTGAAACTAGTCAGGATAATTGAGTACTTTTTTGGATATTCTTCATATGAATATTGCAAATGTATTAGAAAAGAATTCCAATGGATGTATAATCTAGCACTAGACACTAAGAACTATCCAAGCCATCAATTCTGAAATATGTCGAAATATACCCCATTGAGTTAAACCATAGAGTAAGAAATAACAAGAGTCCGAATCTGGTACAAGCAAATTTTTCAATGGAGGGTCCAACAATGGACTCCCTTTTTACTCATTCCTGAGTGTTTTTGGCTGTTAGTCCCTTTTCTTCCGCTCTTTTCTGTTTTTGCACTGACTCTCGGAGATTTTGTTTTGCGCTACCGTTGTTTTGTTTTTGTAACGAAAACGGTTCGACAACGATGTGTGAGCATGCGTTGTCAGCTTTGGATGCCATGCCTGTTTGTATACTTGTATAGTACTGATGCACTTAAAAAAATTAAATAAATATTTCTTTAAGTTAATTTTATTGTTAACTTTATATTAAGAAAATTGATAAATGATAAGAATTCGGTAGAAAAAGTAAAACTATGTGGTTTTATTCGCCTTTGTTAACTTAAAAATTATTTCCAAAGGATTCCCGCATTTTCCCTACAAATTTTGCCCATTGATTTATCTACGTTAAGAAATTTAAAGAATTGCATTACTTTTATAACGACGAGTTCATCGATATAAGGCAATGCAGCGCACATCATACTTCTGAAAAAAATCAGCGATTTGTGCTTTCTGACAAGTGTACTCGCATTCAAAAAATAGCAAAATCACAGAATAGGCAAAAATCTTATGAAACGATACACCACCGCCGAAAGTAAAAAAAGTATAGGACAACAACAATGCTTTATTCTTTTCTCCCTTCCTTGTTACGCTCATATACATGCAACCACTTCCGCTATAAGTTGTGAAGATACATACAAGCAATGTAATGAGTAAGAAATAAGCAAGAAAAAAATAATAAAATGAAACAAATAGCGAAATGCGAAGAGGGCCCCGAAGAAACTAACCACAGCAATTCGGCTGCTATCGTTTTTCAACCATATTTTCACTCTATGCTTCCTTCGTTCACCGTCCTGACCGAGCAATTGTACGGGTAAGAATAAATTATGTATGTGTAAAAAAGGCAGTCGTAGTTGAATTAGAACTAAAATTCACTGAAGAATGAAATTCATATACTTTAAATGGATATATTGTTCAGCAAGGAGTAACATCAACTCACTAGTTCTTTCACGCGTTGAATGGCGCGCGAATTATAGTTCATTGAAAATGGAAAACAACCGTGTTGTTCAGTTAACAGAAATATTCTTATTCTCTATTTGAAAGTCTTCACCTTTTTTACAGGATTTTTGGGGCAGCATCGAAATATCAATATTATACATTCAAGATAAAAAAGGGTACAGAAAAGGTGTAAAAAGAGTACAATATGGTTATTGGGTTTTTTGATGCAATAAAATATTATTTGAAAAATCCTAATTATTGTTGGTGAAATCGCCGTCCTGTCTCATTTCTGTCGCAAACGCTTTGAAAGTTTTCAGAATTGGGACAGAGATGAATATTAAATTGTGGTATCTATTGCCTGCAAGAATATTAGAGCTGAATAAAATTAAAAAATTGTGTAAGCGTCGGAGTCAGCATAATATCGCTAATGTCGCCCTTCGAATAAACGGAGGAAGAATTATATTCATATTTAAACAGTGATGTGCAATTAAAGGACCGATCAGATATGGTCCGATCAGATATGGTCCGATCAGAAAAATGAAAGAATTTTAAGAAAAAACAACACATAGTCTAAGCTCTTGCCTAGCAAAGCCAGCTTTGTATAGAATGCTTTATAGTGGAAGTTATCAACACGGCGCGATCAGGAGTTTTGGTGATACGGGAGTTAAATTGTTAAAGCAAAAACAAAAAATTCTTATGAGGACTGATCTCTTAAAACTCTTAAAAGGCACTGATCAAAACGAAATCGACTTTAACAGATTTTCAAAAAACATATCGGTTTCAGCAGGCTTCCGCTCCAAAATCAAATTTCTAGTTTCTTGCGCACTTAATACTAATACTTAATACTTCGATATTCTTAAAATATTATTATTTAAATGAAAAAATCAGATATGTAACAGTATAATTCAAACTTTTTTAGTTAACAATAACTAAATTTAAATTATAGTTATTTCTATCCTATTCTCCTCCTCCAAATAACAACATCACACTACCAACATTTCCTAGAAAACTTTTCTTATCTCCATTCAAATTGCTCTTCCTGAGATGCTGCCCCATATTTTAGAGAACAGCCTGTATTTCATATTAAATATTAATATCGTCTGCTCCCGCTCCTCCAAAAGGCCCTGTAATACAGCTTTACATACAATTGATTCCTTACCGGGTATTCTGAACTATTGTCTTATATTTTAGATAGATTTATTGTCTTATATAGAACACCCGGTATATTATATACAATAGTCATTATATGTTGCGACCGAATTCAGTTCTTAATGAAATCTTATCAAACGCTTTTGTGTATACACAGTCCTCTCTATTTCTTTTTTTCCCACAGGAGAACGTCCCTACAAATGCCATTTGCCTGATTGTGGGCGTGCCTTCATTCAACTTTCGAATCTGCAACAACATCTCCGTAATCACGACGCACAGGTCGAACGAGCTAAAAATCGACCATTTCATTGCAATATCTGTGGCAAAGGATTCGCAACTGAGTCTAGTTTACGCACCCACACCTCCAAGGTCAGAATATAAAGGAAAAAATTGTGGTCTTCAAACTGTAATCTTCATTTGAAGTCTAATAAAATTGGACTATGTTATAAGGCATTCAATTTAGCCAAGTGCCATATGGACTATGGTCCCGTTTCAGTTGTCTTGACCAGCGTATACATATTCATCAGATTTCCGGATAGGGTGGAATAAAAACGGTATCAGACAAGGGTGGAATAAAAACCAAACGGCCCACGCTTCAGTGAAGCATAAAATAGTTCAGATACGATATTATTAAAAGAATCATGCCCCTTTTTATGGATATACCTTCTGAAAGATGTCCGGATACGAATTGGTGGTTAGAGTGCATACCATCAACAGATCTTAACTTTTAATCTCCTTGACACAGTCACGTACGTAAAGTATCTAAATCGATCACGAACTGATAAAATCCTCGTTTCTTCATAACACGATGTGCGATTTTTTATGCTTTCTATCCCGTTGGAAAAGAAGGAGCCTAAGTAAAACCCTTATCTTTTGACGTCGTTCCAATTTCCCGGGTGTCTATACTCCACAGTTTATTCTTAACAACTTATTGCAATTTCTAAGTTATTTTCAGTCTCGATTTTTAATTTCTTTTAGTCTTATTAGGCGTCTTCGAGCAGGTTCGAACTGGACAGATTTTATCTGTATTTTTTTAATGAACTGTATGGGTATTGCCTATACAAATGACACTTACACGGGTTTTATACAGGTTTCTCACCTTAATTTTTTACAATTTTTTGGGGAAATTGTAAAATTTCCCACTTTTCTAAATGCAATGATTTGAAAAATATAAGCAAGCCTTTAAAAAACATAGGCAAACCAAGAGAGTCAAAACTGGCGCCACAATCAAAATACTCTTGAATGTTGAAATAAGGCATTATTTTTAAAAAATGTTAAGTATATTTTGCAAATCATAATTTTAAAACAACTTACGAACGCAAATTTGTTGCGCAAAAATAGCAACATCAAATTTTGTTTTTGTATAGTTTCTGTTTTTCAGTTATCAAATAATTTCCAAATTTCCCTTCGTTTTTTTAGTGATCCGAAACCCAAGATCATTAAGGAAAATTATTTCTATAAATCTGCTCAATATGATCAAAAGGGAAAAATACTGTGATACATCGAAATTGTGGGACGCATAATTCTTTCTTCAGTGCATCTGTTTGATATTTTCTCTTTCGTATCTGTTAAAAAATAATTGAGCAGGGCTAACTATTATTTTTGAATCGAATTACTTACGAGAACAAAAGCTTTATTGTAACAAAGCAGGTAATAAGGGTTTGGACGGACCGAAGCCTATGCACTCTACGCCCGTAGTACTATTATATAGCTTAATTCTGATAACCATTGGAAGAATCGCGCGTTTTTGGGAATACAGTTTTTACACACCGATAAACACCGACTAACTCATATAAGTCTCAAGAAGCAGACGTAATATTGACCTGAATTTGCACACTTGCAAAACAACATAGCCCATGAGGATGAAAATATATGTACAAAAATTCATAACAATGGCATATTTCCACGATGTTTTAATTTTTAAAAAGTATTTTTGAGACGGTGAACTGAAATGCAAAATATATGGTGTATTCTGAAAGCAGCTTTTGTTATTTTAGACAAATTTCGAAAAATTTCGACAAAATTCGAAATTTTATATTACAGTTAGCTTGAGAGAAGGAGAGAAATATTGTCTATGAAAATACCATACGAGGCGATATACACGCACAAAGCCATTGCTTCTACAATTTGGATTTTGACATTTCCTATTCCTCGCAATTGTTCAACTTTATCAATTATTAAAATATAAATTTGTACACGATTGAGTATCGTTTGGATTTTTTGCATTTTTATCTATTTATTTCTACTCGATTTTATTTTTTGTATTAAAATTTTTAAACACTACACAGATGTCTCTCAAAATAAAACCAGTTTATGTTAGGAAACACTTGACAGTTTATCATGTTCGAAAACCTAAACCAAAACTAAAACGCTTCCAGGAAACACCATATTAGTTTCAAATTCACTCAATAACCTAATAAACTGATCCATAAGTACAGCTCATAATAGCTTTAAAAATAGTTGTAGCAATTGTACGATTTCGTCCATATCAAATAACCAATAGCCCAGCCAGGCAGAGAATATTATGGCCTGATTATGCTGCCTTAAGGGCTATTTTATGGCCTGATTATGCTGCCTTAAGGGCTACTTTAGAATTGTCAAAACGCTATCATTATATAGTGTTCGTGTGTGTTGCTGCAAAACACGACACTTGACCCGAACCTCAACCAAAATATCAATCCGAAATTGATATTCTCTCAAGTAGCGTCAACTGACAGTTCAATCGTGCTGCCACATCACATCTCTTCAAAATCCGATTGTGCAATGTAGCCATATCTTTAAGAAAGTTTTCTTTAGCATAATAAACGTTCAAGAGATTGGTCGTATTTCAAACTTTTACCACGAAACTCAATCTGGCACCAACTTGAACAATTTTGAAAACATTTTGCATAAAATTTATAGTAAACAATAGAAATATTTGTTATTTGCTAACATGAATGAGGAAAAACTAATAAATCTAGTCCAGGTGAATCTGGTTCTATACAACAAAAACGCTCCAGCGTCTGTTTCTCCTCCTTCCCAACCACTGCGCACAGTTGTATAAATTCCAGAACAATGCATCACTCTCTGATTCTATACTTGGACAGTATTGTTTAGTAAATAATTTTTTATTCCTATAGTTAGTATTTTAATTAGTGTTAGGAACTATCAAATAAAAACCATCGAGTTATTCGATGGTTGTTAATTATTCATTCATTCGATAGATTTTAGCAATCCAAACATCATTCAACGAGGCGAATCTGTCTCCAAGAATTCGTAGTTACCAGAAACAATCGAATAATTAATTCGATAAACAATAATTCGGTAGTTCTTAGTAATTCAAAAATCTTTCAGAGAGTAAAAGGCGATACCCATATAATTAAAGACGAGAAACGAGTCAGTTGATTATGTTGTCAACAAATGAGATGAACGCGTATAAGTCGTACAAATGAATGGATGAATGACTGAGAAAATCATTCGATAGTACCCAATACTAATTTTAATATTAATGTATAATTTTCGTAACCACAAATTAGCACGGACACAAGGTAACATAAAGCAAAAGAAATATATCGAATCAATAATCAACATAAAATGTCCCTTACTTGACAGCACGTGGCCTGTCAGAAAATTTTCCAAATATATTTTATTTATGAAACGGGATCAAATTAATAGGTCTATTAACAAAATATGCTCAACTTATGAATGGAAGAAAAGAAGTCTACATATAATATAATACCGGCATAAATTTAGGGCCGTAATACGGAATAAAAAACAAAAGCAAAAGACCTTTCGCTCGGGACACTTTATCTAAGGAATCTGCCGAAAGTTTTGCATACTACCACAATTTGGAGTGTTTCGTCAAAGCTAGCGTGGCTGTTTCTCCAATCGTTACTTTTTGCGTATTAAGGCCCTTAATGTGTAATGTTTTTAAAGCGACGAATTGACCATTAAATACTTGGAGAATGTAATACAATACTTTTATTGGTTTTATATTTTTACTCGATTTTATTTTTTCTATTAAAATTTTTAAACACTACACATATGTCTCTCAAAATAAAACCAGTTTATGTTAGGAAACACTTGACAGTTTATCATGTTCGAAAACCTAAACCAAAACTAAAACGCTTCCAGGAAACACCATATTAGTTTCAAATTCACTCAATAACCTAATAAACTGATCCATAAGTACAGCTCATAATAGCTTTAAAAATAGTTGTAGCAATTGTACGATTTCGTCCATATCAAATAACCAATAGCCCAGCCAGGCAGAGAATATTATGGCCTGATTATGCTGCCTTAAGGGCTATTTTATGGCCTGATTATGCTGCCTTAAGGGCTACTTTAGAATTGTCAAAACGCTATCATTATATAGTGTTCGTGTGTGTTGCTGCAAAACACGACACTTGACCCGAACCTCAACCAAAATATCAATCCGAATTTGATATTCTCTCAAGTAGCGTCAACTGACAGTTCAATCGTGCTGCCACATCACATCTCTTCAAAATCCGATTGTGCAATGTAGCCATATCTTTAAGAAATTTTTCTTTAGCATAATAAACGTTCAAGAGATTGGTCGTATTTCAAACTTTTACCATGAAACTCAATCTGGCACCGACTTGAACAATTTTGAAAACATTTTGCATAAAATTTATAGTAAACAATAGAAATATTTGTTATTTGCTAACATGAATTAGGAAAAGCTCATAAATCTAGTCCAGGTGAATCTGGTTCTATACAACAAAAACGCTCCAGCGTCTGTTTCTCCTCCTTCGCAACCACTGCGCACAGTTGTATAAATTCCAGAACAATGCATCACTCTCTGATTCTATACTTGGACAGTATTGTTTAGTAAATATTTTTTTATTTCTATATTTAGTATTTTAATTAGTGTTAGGAACTATCAAATAAAAACCATCGAGTTATTCGATAGTTGTTAATTATTCATTCATTCGATAGATTTTAGTAATCCAAACATCATTCAACGAGGCGAATCTGTCTCCAAGAATTCGTAGTTACCAGAAACAATCGAATAATTAATTCGATAAACAATAATTCGGTAGTTCTTAGTAATTCAAAAATCTTTCAGGGAGTAAAAGGCGATACCCATATAATTAAAGACGAGAAACGAGTCAGTTGATTATGTTGTCAACACATGAGATGAACGCGCATAAGTCGTACAAATGAATGGATGAATGACTGAGAAAATCATTCGATAGTACCCAATACTAATTTTAATATTAATGTATAATTTTCGTAACTACAAATTATCACGGACACAAGGTAACATAAAGCAAAAGAAATATATCGAATCAATAATCAACATAAAATGTCCCTTACTTGACAGCACGTGGCCTGTCAGAAAATTTTCCAAATATATTTTATTTATGAAACGGGATCAAATTAATAGGTCTATTAACAAAATATGTTCAACCTATGAATGGAAGAAAAGAAGTCTACATATAATATAATACCGGCATAAATTTAGGGCCGTAATACGGAATAAAAAACAAAAGCAAAATAATTTTCGCTCGGGACACTTTATCTAAGGAATCTGCCGAAAGTTTTGCATACTACCACAATTTGGAGTGTTTCGTCAAAGCCAGCGTGGCTGTTTCTCCAATCGTTACTTTTTGCGTATTAAGGCCCTTAATGTGTAATGTTTTTAAAGCAACGAATTGACCATTAAATACTTGGAGAACGTAATACAATACTTTTATTGGTTTTATATTTTATTGGAAAATGTAGAATAATACTTTATTGGCTATAAAGACAAGTATGGTAACGGGGAAATAAAGTGCGTTATATGAGTAAATGTGTACCAATATTGCACCAATATACCCAAAATAATTTCATAATATCCAAACATAAGTATTTGATTCATGGTAGTGGGAACGTTCGAAAAATTGATAAACAAACACGAAACAGTCTTCGTTTATCTCATTTCCCCTTTTTTACAAATTTCTCCTGCTCAGCCAAGTTTGTGCAAAGGCAGCATAATCAGACCATAATGGTCTGTCAAAACGCTATCAATATATGACGTTCGTGTGTGTGTTGCTGCAAAACACGACACTTGACCCGAACCTCAGGCACATATCAATCCGAAATTGATATTCTCTCAAGTAGCGGCAATTGACAGTACAATCATGCTGCCCATCGCATCTCTTCAAAATCCAATGGTGCAATGTAGCCATATCTTTAAAAAATTGTTCTTTAGCATAATAAACGTTCAAGGGATTGGTCGTAATTTAGACTTTTACCATGAAACTCAATCTGGCACCACTTTGAACATTTTTGAAAACATTTTGCACAAAATTTATAAAAAAACAATAGAAATATTAGTTATTTGCTAATATGAATGAGGAAAAACTCATAAATCTAGCTCAGGTGAATCCGGTTTAATGCTAAAAAATGCTCCACCGTCTGTTTTTCCTCGTTCGCAACCACTGCGTACAGTTCTATAAATTCTATAACATTGCATCACTTTCTGATTCTATACTTCGACAGTATTGTTTAGTCAATAATTTTTTAATACACTATTTAGTATTTTAATTAGTGTTAGGAACTATCAAATAAAAACCATCGAGTTATTCGATAGTTGTTAATTATTCATTCATTCGATAGATTTTGGTATTCCAAACATCATTCATCGAGGCGAATCTGTCTCCAAGTATTCGTAGTTACCAAAAACAATCAAATAATTCATTCGATAAACAATAATTCTTAGTAATTCAAAAATCTTTCAGAGAGTAAAAGCCGGTACCTATATACTTAAAGACGAGAAACGAGTCAGTTGATTATGTTGTCAAAACATGAGCTGAACGCGAATAAGTCGTGTAAATGAATGGATGAATGAATGAGAAAATCATTCGATAGTACCCAACACTAATTTTAATATTAATGTATTATTTTCGTAACAACAAATAAGCACAGACACAAGGTAACATAAAGTAGAAGAAGTATATCGAATCAATAATCAACATAAAATGTCCCTTACTTGACAGCGCGTGGCATGCCAGAAAATTTGCAAATATGTTTAATTTATGAAAAGGGATCAAATTTTTAGGTCTATTAACAAAATGTGTTCAATTTATGAATGGAAGAAAATAAGTCTACATATTGTATACTACCAGCACAAATTTAGGGCCTCAATACTGACCTGAAGCTGAATAAAGTTTTGCATACTAAAACAATTTGGAGCGTTTCGTCAAAGACAGCGTCGCTGCTTCTCCAATCGTTACTTTTTGCGTAATACAGCCCTTATTGTGTAATGTTTTTAAAGCAACGAATTGAGTATTAAATACTAGGAGAATATAATACAATACTTTTATTGGTTTTATATTTTATTGGAAAATATAAAATAATACTTTTATTGGTTATAAAAACAAGTATGGTAACGGGGAAATAAAGTGCGTTATATGAGTAAATGTTTACCAATGTTGCACCAAAATACCCAAAATAATTTCATAATATCCAAACATAAGTATTTGATTCATGGTAGTGGCAACGATCGAGAAATTGATAAACAAACACGAAACAGTGTTCGGTTATCTCATTTCCCCTTTTTTATAAGTTTCTCCTGATCAGCCAAGTTCGTGCAAAGGCAGCATAATCAGACCATTAATGATAAATTCCATGAAAATACATCTACATGCTTTTTTCAGTCATTTCCACAATTAATCTGATTCCTGTAGGCAGACAGACTAAGAGAGAGGGATGCAGATTGCCATAAAGGCACGCAGACAGAAGACGGGCCAGGGGATTATTCTGAGCCATATATCCTTCTGTATATCTGCCGTGGCTCCCGTAAGTGCCGTTACATGCGGAACCGTATAGTCAGAATACTCTATTCCCATAGGGTGGGTGTGGCATAGAAATAACTAAGCTTTGCTTTAATGAAAAAAAAAAAAAATAAAACCAAAAATAGAGGAGGTGCAAAAGTAGAACCAGCAAGTAGCGGACAAATAAAATAATATTTAATGTATTAAGTTTTTGCGCAAAACTGAACCCACTGAATTCGCCTCAACGCTAAATTTCCTTAGGAGCAAGTGACCGTGAGGTAGGAAAAAAGTTGATGAAAACTCGACTCTAAATTAGATGATGTTAGTGCTTCTTATTGCAATAATCCCGAATAATGGAGAGAGGTTCATGAAAAGTCCAATTTCAGACGTTGTTACCATTATTTTAAACATCCTTTTCACTAATAATTATGTGTTAGCGTTTAACGATTTTTATTAATTCTAACCACTGCCGATACTGACAATGATGCTGGCAACTACCGTATAAAATTAACACCTCCTGTTTTGTGCTCGCGAGTAGGAGCTCCAACTGCATTTGGGCGTTCTGCAACAGCACGCGGCGTTTATTGGCAGGCCTAATGCTACATCGTGCCCGATATGTCATAAATTGTATCCGGGGAACGATGCTTTAACTGAGCACGCGACTCATGCGCACAAGGAATCCAATGCATCATGTGTGTCATCAAATGCTTCCAGTAAGTATTACCACCGAATCAATATTAAGATGTATTGGCAATTACGCACGACATATATTATATTCGTGACTAATCATTATACATACATATAATCCAGTGCTCGAAAATAACTCTTATTTTCAAAACTTTTATTTAAAAGTAAAAGTTTAACTTTTATTTTTAAAAGTAAAAGTTTAAAGTATACTTTTACTTTTAAAAATAAAAGTAAAAGTTTACTTTTAACTTTTACTTTTATTTTTAAAAGTAAAGGTATACTTTTAACTTTTACTTTTATTTTTAAAAGTAAAAGTTTACTTTTAACTTTTACTTTTATTTTTAAAAGTAAGAGTATACTTTTAACTTTTACTTTTATTTATAAAAGTAAAAGTTTACTTTTAACTTTTACTTTTATAAATAAAAGTTAAAAGCTGACTTTTACTTTAATTTAAAATTTTTTTAATAAGAGTTATTTAAGACTTTTTCGTAATATAAGTCTTTTGTTGATGAGGTGGTCAATACGAACTAACATTGAGCTACGATATGATGAAAAGAATTGATTTTAGCTGGTGGGTTGGAAGATGCAAATATATAGAACATATTGAGAAATATATTTTTTACATAGTGGGAAGTGGGCGGGAGCCACTCAATACCGCCAAAGGGGCGTTTCTTACGAAAAAATGACTTTGCGTCAATCGGTAGCAAATGTCGCGAAACGGATATAAAATCAGGTGGGAGGGGGAGTGGCCGCCCCAAAAGGGCGTAGTGGACGGTTTTTGACAAAAAACTAGTTTGCGCTAATCGATAGAAAATATTATGAAACAGATTAGTAACATGGTGGGAGGTGGGCGTGGACACCAAAAGGGGGAGGAAGGGGAGTTTTTTTACAAAAAAATTACTTTGCGCTAATCGATAGGAAATATCATGAAACGGATTTGGGACATGGTGGAACGGGGCGTGGACTCCCCAAAAGGGAAGAAAGGGGCGTTTTTTACCAAAAAAACTATTTTGCGCTAATCGATAGGAAATATCATGAAACGGATTTTGGACATGGTGGAACGGGGCGTGGACTCCCCAAAAGGGGCGAAAGGGGCGTTTTTTTACAAAACAACTATTTTTCGCTAATCAATGTCAAATATCATGAAACGGATTTTGAAGGTGGTCTGAAGTGGGCGTGGACACTAAAAAGGAGAGGAAGGCCACGCCCACTTCAGACCATCTTCCAAATCCGTTTCATGATATTTGACATTGATTAGCGAAAAATAGTTTTTTGTAAAAAACGCCCCTTTCGCCCCTTTTGGGGAGTCCACTGCCCGTTCCACCATGTCCCAAATCCGTTTCATGATATTTCCTATCGATTAGCGCAAAATAGTTTTTTTGGTAAAAAACGCCCCTTTCTCCCCTTTTGGGGAGTCCACGCCCCGTTCCACCATGTCCCAAATCCGTTTCATGATATTTCCTATCGATTAGCGCAAAGTAATTTTTTTGTAAAAAAACGCCCCTTCCGCCCCCTTTTGGTGTCCACGCCCACCTCCCACCATGTTACTAATCTGTTTCATAATATTTTCTATCGATTAGCGCAAACTAGTTTTTAGTCAAAAACCGCCCACTACGCCCTTTTGGGGCGGTCACTCCCCCTCCCACCTCATTTTATATCCGTTTCGCGACATTTGCTACCGATTGACGCAAAGTCATTTTTTCGTAAGAAACGCCCCTTTGGCGGTATTGAGTGGCCCCCGCCCACTTCCCACTATGTAAAAAATCTATTTCACAATACTTTCTATATACGTGCATCTTCCAACCCACCAGCTAAGATCAATTCTTTACATCATATCGTAGCTCAATCTTACTTCGTATTGACCATCATCTACCTCATCAACAAAAAACTTATATTACGAAAAATTCTTAAATAACTCTTATTAAAAAACTTTTAAAATAAAAGTCAACGAATAACTCTTATTAAAAAACTTTTAAAATAAAAGTCATCGAATAACTCTCATCGAAAAACTTTTGAAATAAATGTCATCGAATAACTTTTATCGAAAAACTTTTAAAATAAAGGTCATCGAATAACTCTCATCGAAAAACTTTTAAAATAAAAGTCATCGAATAACTCTCATCGAAAAACTTTTAAAATAAAAGTCATCGAATAACTTTTATCGAAAAACTTTTAAAATAAAAGTCATCGAATAACTCTTATCGAAAAACTTTTAAAATAAAAGTCATTGAATAACTCTTATTTCATGACTTTTATTATAAAAGTCATAAAAGTTTCGACCTCTGATATAATCACATCAAAGTTTACAATATCCATATTTATTTGTTGTGATTTTTTTCTGCGCAAATTATGTTATATATAATTATATATATATATATATATATATATATATATATATATATATATATATATATATATATATATATATATATATATATATATATATATATATATATATATATATATATATATATATATATATATATATATATATATATATATATATATATATATATATATATATATATATATATATATATATATATATATATAATATATATATATATATATATATATAT
>CAWZZZ010000227.1:0-29772 GCA_963966595.1 Physocephala rufipes
GACTTCACGGGGAGCGATCATCAATATATAACCTTTACGGTACAGGCTCGAGTGGCGCAACAAACATCGATAACCAGACATGCTTCATATTGGAATGCGTGCACTATGAATGGTGACAAATTTGTAGAGGAGATGAGGAGAGGAGAACAACGGGTGGCTCATGAGTGCAACGACCTTGATGGGGAAGAAGCCGTAGATACTCGTGTAGCGATGACAATGCAACTCATATGTCGCGCTTGTGATGCCTCCATGCTTCGCAAGACACCACGTTATCCTAGGAAACCCGCGTACTGGTGGAACTCAGATATTGCTGATCTTCGAAAGAAATGTCTTCAGAGCAGGAGACGGGCTCAACGCGCATTGAGGAGAGCGGAAGCAGAGGTGTTAGCTGTAGAATACAAGGTAGCAAGGAAAAAGCTACGAAATGAAATTAAAGCAAGCAAAATTAAAAAGTTCCGAGCATTGACGCAAGAGGTGGATAATGACCCATGGGGTCTAGGATATAAAATTGTCATGAAGAAACTTGGGATGCAGACGACTACGATATTGGAAGCGAGCACGATGCATGGAATTGTAAGTGAACTATTTCCAGATCATCCGGAGAGGGTAGATGAGGAACAGTATATGCACGAGGACGTTCCTTTGTTCACCACAGATGAACTAAAAAAGGCTGTCGGGTCGATGAGAAATATGAAGGCACCAGGCCCTGATGGCATTCCGACGGAAGCCTTAAAAGCAGCCGTAAGGGCAACCCCATTGCTTATATTAGATATGTATAATGCCTGCCTTGTAGCTGGAGTCTTCCACATCGCATGGAAAAGAGCGCGTCTGGTACTAATCAACAAATGCAAAGTGGGAGGTAGCCTTGCATCCTCGTATAGGCCTCTCTGCATGTTGAACACTGCGGGGAAGTTACTAGAGAAGCTACTACAGCCTCGGGTTTTGTGCGCTGTAAAGAATGCAGGAGATCTGTCTAAATGGCAACATGGATTTAGGGTCGGACACTCAACTATAAATGCTATTGAAGATATTGTGAAAATAGCTGAGAACGCGCAGACGGGAAATCATTTTTCAAGAAAAATCACCCTGCTTGTGACTCTAGACGTCAAAAATGCATTTAACTCGGCGAAATGGACTAAAATACTGGAGGCCCTCGAAGGACGGTTTGGCCTGCCAAGATACATTATGAGAATGATGAGGAGTTACCTAAAGGACAGACTCTTGTTGTACGAGACAAGAGAAGGCCTAAAAAGCAAGAAGGTTACTGCGGGAGCTGCGCAAGGCTCCATCCTTGGTCCGGATCTCTGGAACATTCAGTATGATGATATGCTACAGATGGAAATACCGGACGATGTTAAGCTAATATGCTATGCTGACGATGCCGCGTTAGTGATAACAGCACGTGATCTCAAAACTGCACAGCTTAAGCTAAATCAGGCTATGAGACGTATCAAGATATGGATGTCAGAGAATGGATTCACGTTAGCGGAAAACAAGACTGAAATAGTTCTGCTAACGAGGAAACGGATCGATTATAATATAAAATGGAAAGTGGGTCAGGCAGAAATCGAGTCTACTAAAAGTTTGAAATACTTAGGGGTGACGTTGGACAAAAAACTGTCGTTTTGGGACCACATACAGCGTACGGCGGACAAGACTGCGAAGACTATAACTGCACTCTCGAGGCTCATGTCAAACACAAGTGGTCCAAGGAGCAGTAAAAGGCGGCTGCTCATGTCAGTGGCGAACACTATGCTTACATACGGTGCAGAGATATGGGCGCATGCGCTAAATATTGAGAAGTATCGAAAGCGCATGGCTGATACGCAACGAAGAAGTGCACTCAGAATTGCGAGTGCATACCGTACGGTGCCTGAATCCTCTATTCTTGTGATTGCCTCTATAGTGCCAATAGACCTTCTATCTGCTGAGCGCCAAGAACAATGGCGCATGAAAGGGGTACTAGGCAAATCAGAGGCCAAAGAAGAAGCCAGGCGACATATGATGACAAGCTGGCAGCATAGATGGGAGTCTGATCCCAGGGGTAGATGGACCGCAAAACTAATACCGCAAGTGGCGAAATGGACTGAGAGAAATCATGGCGAAGTAAATTTTTATCTATCGCAGTTTTTAAGCGGTCATGGTTACTTCCGAAAGTACCTTCACAAGATGGCCAAAATACCTAGCCCCACATGTTTATACTGTTTGAATACAGATGATACAGAACATACCTTTTTTTGTGTGAGCATTGGGGTCAAAACAGACGATGCTTAGAACTGGAGATTGGTCATATTTCACCGGAGAATATCGTTGCGAAAATGCTGGACGGCCCACAATCGTGGAATGCTGTTGTGGGATATGTTGAAGTAATACTTCGGAGGAAGAAAGTGGATGGTGACTACTTTGATCAGCAAAATCAATGATCATGCTGTGATGATGAAATAAAGAAATATTAGCGGAGCCTGGACGCAGGTGCATTGAAGGAGGTCTATTTGGACCAAACGTGAACCCCTCTCCGAAGTAATGCGAAAGCGGTTCCGGGGAGGATATGGGTTCCGATAGAGGGGGATGTTTTTAGTGCGTGCAAGTCGCACATACCCAGTGTCTGTGACGACAGCTCTGACGATGTGTTAGACATTTTGACCTCCTCTCCCGCAAAAAAAAAAAAATTATTATTATTATTATTATTATTATTATTATTATTATTATTATTATTATTATTATTATTATTATTATTATTATTATTATTATTATTATTATTATTATTATTATTATTATTATTATTATTATTATTATTATTATTATTATTATTATTATTATTATTATTATTATTATTATTATTATTATTATTATTATTATTATTATTATTATTATTATTATTATTATTATTATTATTATTATTATTATTATTATTATTATTATTATTATTATTATTATTATTATTATTATTATTATTATTATTATTATTATTATTATTATTATTATTATTATTATTATTATTATTATTATTATTATTATTATTATTATTATTATTATTATTATTATTATTATTATTATTATTATTATTATTATTATTATTATTATTATTATTATTATTATTATTATTATTATTATTATTATTATTATTATTATTATTATTATTATTATTATTATTATTATTATTATTATTATTATTATTATTATTATTATTATTATTATTATTATTATTATTATTATTATTATTATTATTATTATTATTATTATTATTATTATTATTATTATTATTATTATTATTATTATTATTATTATTATTATTATTATTATTATTATTATTATTATTATTATTATTATTATTATTATTATTATTATTATTATTATTATTATTATTATTATTATTATTATTATTATTATTATTATTATTATTATTATTATTATTATTATTATTATTATTATTATTATTATTATTATTATTATTATTATTATTATTATTATTATTATTATTATTATTATTATTATTATTATTATTATTATTATTATTATTATTATTATTATTATTATTATTATTATTATTATTATTATTATTATTATTATTATTATTATTATTATTATTATTATTATTATTATTATTATTATTATTATTATTATTATTATTATTATTATTATTATTATTATTATTATTATTATTATTATTATTATTATTATTATTATTATTATTATTATTATTATTATTATTATTATTATTATTATTATTATTATTATTATTATTATTATTATTATTATTATTATTATTATTATTATTATTATTATTATTATTATTATTATTATTATTATTATTATTATTATTATTATTATTATTATTATTATTATTATTATTATTATTATTATTATTATTATTATTATTATTATTATTATTATTATTATTATTATTATTATTATTATTATTATTATTATTATTATTATTATTATTATTATTATTATTATTATTATTATTATTATTATTATTATTATTATTATTATTATTATTATTATTATTATTATTATTATTATTATTATTATTATTATTATTATTATTATTATTATTATTATTATTATTATTATTATTATTATTATTATTATTATTATTATTATTATTATTATTATTATTATTATTATTATTATTATTATTATTATTATTATTATTATTATTATTATTATTATTATTATTATTATTATTATTATTATTATTATTATTATTATTATTATTATTATTATTATTATTATTATTATTATTATTATTATTATTATTATTATTATTATTATTATTATTATTATTATTATTATTATTATTATTATTATTATTATTATTATTATTATTATTATTATTATTATTATTATTATTATTATTATTATTATTATTATTATTATTATTATTATTATTATTATTATTATTATTATTATTATTATTATTATTATTATTATTATTATTATTATTATTATTATTATTATTATTATTATTATTATTATTATTATTATTATTATTATTATTATTATTATTATTATTATTATTATTATTATTATTATTATTATTATTATTATTATTATTATTATTATTATTATTATTATTATTATTATTATTATTATTATTATTATTATTATTATTATTATTATTATTATTATTATTATTATTATTATTATTATTATTATTATTATTATTATTATTATTATTATTATTATTATTATTATTATTATTATTATTATTATTATTATTATTATTATTATTATTATTATTATTATTATTATTATTATTATTATTATTATTATTATTATTATTATTATTATTATTATTATTATTATTATTATTATTATTATTATTATTATTATTATTATTATTATTATTATTATTATTATTATTATTATTATTATTATTATTATTATTATTATTATTATTATTATTATTATTATTATTATTATTATTATTATTATTATTATTATTATTATTATTATTATTATTATTATTATTATTATTATTATTATTATTATTATTATTATTATTATTATTATTATTATTATTATTATTATTATTATTATTATTATTATTATTATTATTATTATTATTATTATTATTATTATTATTATTATTATTATTATTATTATTATTATTATTATTATTATTATTATTATTATTATTATTATTATTATTATTATTATTATTATTATTATTATTATTATTATTATTATTATTATTATTATTATTATTATTATTATTATTATTATTATTATTATTATTATTATTATTATTATTATTATTATTATTATTATTATTATTATTATTATTATTATTATTATTATTATTATTATTATTATTATTATTATTATTATTATTATTATTATTATTATTATTATTATTATTATTATTATTATTATTATTATTATTATTATTATTATTATTATTATTATTATTATTATTATTATTATTATTATTATTATTATTATTATTATTATTATTATTATTATTATTATTATTATTATTATTATTATTATTATTATTATTATTATTATTATTATTATTATTATTATTATTATTATTATTATTATTATTATTATTATTATTATTATTATTATTATTATTATTATTATTATTATTATTATTATTATTATTATTATTATTATTATTATTATTATTATTATTATTATTATTATTATTATTATTATTATTATTATTATTATTATTATTATTATTATTATTATTATTATTATTATTATTATTATTATTATTATTATTATTATTATTATTATTATTATTATTATTATTATTATTATTATTATTATTATTATTATTATTATTATTATTATTATTATTATTATTATTATTATTATTATTATTATTATTATTATTATTATTATTATTATTATTATTATTATTATTATTATTATTATTATTATTATTATTATTATTATTATTATTATTATTATTATTATTATTATTATTATTATTATTATTATTATTATTATTATTATTATTATTATTATTATTATTATTATTATTATTATTATTATTATTATTATTATTATTATTATTATTATTATTATTATTATTATTATTATTATTATTATTATTATTATTATTATTATTATTATTATTATTATTATTATTATTATTATTATTATTATTATTATTATTATTATTATTATTATTATTATTATTATTATTATTATTATTATTATTATTATTATTATTATTATTATTATTATTATTATTATTATTATTATTATTATTATTATTATTATTATTATTATTATTATTATTATTATTATTATTATTATTATTATTATTATTATTATTATTATTATTATTATTATTATTATTATTATTATTATTATTATTATTATTATTATTATTATTATTATTATTATTATTATTATTATTATTATTATTATTATTATTATTATTATTATTATTATTATTATTATTATTATTATTATTATTATTATTATTATTATTATTATTATTATTATTATTATTATTATTATTATTATTATTATTATTATTATTATTATTATTATTATTATTATTATTATTATTATTATTATTATTATTATTATTATTATTATTATTATTATTATTATTATTATTATTATTATTATTATTATTATTATTATTATTATTATTATTATTATTATTATTATTATTATTATTATTATTATTATTATTATTATTATTATTATTATTATTATTATTATTATTATTATTATTATTATTATTATTATTATTATTATTATTATTATTATTATTATTATTATTATTATTATTATTATTATTATTATTATTATTATTATTATTATTATTATTATTATTATTATTATTATTATTATTATTATTATTATTATTATTATTATTATTATTATTATTATTATTATTATTATTATTATTATTATTATTATTATTATTATTATTATTATTATTATTATTATTATTATTATTATTATTATTATTATTATTATTATTATTATTATTATTATTATTATTATTATTATTATTATTATTATTATTATCGCGGGGCTGAGCTCAGGCTACCGCGGGGGTCACAGGTGGCGGATTGTGGACGGCCTATCTCTGAATAGGTTAGCTACGAATATCAAATAAGTAGCCCCCGACCTCGAGCGATAGGTGTAGAGAGTGCGAATTAAAAGTTCAGCAAACTCAGAGAAGCACTTGTGACAAGACGAGCAGGCACCGTCTTTTAAGTAAGTGCCCCCCGCTATCATAAAAAGTGGCAACGAGGGAAGAGACTCAACAAGAACAGAAGGATGTTACATGAAAAACGAAATAGCCCCATATGATTAAAGAAAACGAGACGCTGTCTCTAAAAACTTGATAAACGAGACGCATCTAAACACCAGGCAGATTTCTTTTTTGACGACTTGGACCTACTCATAGGATTACGATTTGTATATACGATCTGGATTAGTATGTCTTGGGCTGACAGCTGTAGTATTCTAGGACCTCAGTACGTAAAAGTGGTATTTTGCGAAAATGGCTCCTGGGTTAATGCTGTAGCTGCCTTCCGTCCCGTTAAAACCGTGGCGGGTCTTCAAGTACGTTCGAAGTCCGTCATCATTGAGTTGGTGGTACAGGCTCAGTTGAGAAACGCTCCTGACTAGCGCCCGTCCTGGCTCTGAACACTGTATCTCATAAGGAGCAGTGTCAACCCTCGCGTGGCCTCCCTGCTTTGCATAGATAACCACGGGGACTCAAAAGGGTGACTGTACAATCGGGCGGAGATAGCGGCTTGAAGCGGGGACCCAAAAAAATAGAAATGTCTCAAAAACAAAAACAACAACAACCACAAAAACAAACCCAACAACAAATATCGGGTCAGAGTTGGACCTCCCAATCTGCGGATATACCGAAAGAAATTGGCAACACAGACGAAGAAACCTTTGTTTTCAAAAGAAGCACAAGGCTTCTACGATCGCCCGCGGAAACACCGACGGTAACTCGCCAGCAGGAGACTGGAGCTGCTGAAACACCAAGGAACATACAATTTTCTGGTGCACCAAAAAATGTAGTTCAGAAAAACGACGACCCCATCCCCTCTGTAAGTAGGCAGAGTATTAATAGAAAGAGCTCTCCTAAGCAAGAATTTATATTTAAAATGAGAGCAGCGGAGGAGGACGAAATAGAGAAAATCAGAAGTGTGCTCCGAAAAATGAAAAGTGCGATCTCTAAACAGAGAAACGCGAGTATGGACATAAAAAACGGCATCTCCGAAATAGATGAGCTCTTGGACATCGCCACAGATTACAGGCGAAACTGGAAACTGGCAGAGAAACCGCCCGGACATCGTAGGGTATCATCTTCGACGACAGAAGAAGTCTCCACAAGGCAACCCCAATTTCCTACAGCGACAAGTCAGAAACGAGTAGCCTCCAGCCCTGCTAGCTCAGAGCCTTGTAAAAAGCACCGCGAATCCGAAACAGGAAAGTGGCAGACGGTAACTAGCAGCAAAGAAAAGAACCGACAAAGGGAAAATACAAATGAAGTTCCGGAAAAGGCAGAACTGGTGGCGAAGCGCTCCAACACTGACAAACAAAAAACGGGCAACATAAGCGGGGCAAAAATACGACCAGACGCTGTCCTCATTAAACCAGAAAAAGGCCACAGTTATGCGGATGTTCTCCGAAACCTACGAAATAAAATAAACATAGGAGATGCCCGACCAAAAGTGAGAGCAATTCGGAAAACAAGAACGGGAGCCCTACTCCTGGAATTTGAGAGAGGCACTAAGGTAGGGCCAAGCTTTAGTGAGGACCTACAGAAGAATTTCCAGCAAATAGCAGCCGTAACTGACCTTAGGCCGAAGTCTACAGTCGAGATCCGGGATCTAGATTCGGTCACCACCCAAGAAGAAATACAGGAAGCGTTAAAAAAAACGCTAAGCGACAGCCTGGAAGATATAAAGATTAACATCACTACACCAAACAATAGAGAACAATGCAAAGCTTATGTGACTTTATCAACAGAAAGCGCAAATAAACTCCTAAATTGCGGTCGCATTTTAATCGGGTGGATAAACTGCAGGATGAGGATACAACCGGACATTAAGCGATGTTTCCGATGTTTTGGCCCCGGCCACCACGCTTGGAAGTGTTCTGGCCCTGACAGAAAGGGACAAGGTCTATGTATACGGTGCTCCGAACCTGGACATGAGATGAAGGAGTGCACCATGCCTCCGAAGTGCTGTCTGTGCAACGAAGCAGGTATCTTAGCGTTGGATCACATCCCGGGTTCCTACAAATGTCAGACGTTTAACAAAGTCAAAACAAAATGAAGGTGCTGCAAGCAAACATGCACAGAAGTAACACCGCTGATGCCTTACTCGATCAACAAATTTTGGACCAAGGAGTCGACGTAGTAGTTATCAGCGAACAATACCGGAAAAAATGTAGCGGCATGTGGTACGAGGATACATCTGGGACTGCTGCTATTTGGGTCCCAGCAAATTCAAAATTTCTCCCCAAAGAATCAGGAAATGGGAATGGTTTTGTATGGGTCAAAGGCTGGCATTGCACACTGATGAGCTGTTACCTAACTCCAAGTGACAATGTGGACGAGTTCGTAGAAAAACTAAACGCGATCGAAGACTCGGCGAAAGAAATTGGAGAAAAGCAAATTATAGCTGGGGATTTTAACTCCAAAGCCGTGGAATGGGGCTCATCATTTACAAATTCCCGTGGAAGGAGAGTGCTAGATATGGCCGCACGACTGGGACTCTTAGTCGCTAATGTAGGAAGTGTACCAACGTTCAGAAGGCCCGGTTGCGAGGGCACTATTCCGGATATCACTTTCGTAACTGATAAATTAGCTCCCATGCTTCTATCCTGGGAAGTACTGGAAGACTACACTGGTAGCGATCATCAGTATATCACATTCCGCATCGCAAATTCGCAACTTGACAATCAACCATCGCGGAAACAAAGCATTCGTATTTGGAATACCTCCAAATTAAACTCTGAAATATTTCTGACCGAGTTCGACGCAAATATTGCCAGAGCAGTTTGCGCGGAGGATGTCAGAAGTAAGGTCAAGTGTACAATGGAATGCATAACGCGCGCCTGCAACAAAGCAATGCCGAAAATAAAGAGGGGAAGAAACAAAAGAAGTGCCTACTGGTGGACAGAGGAAATAGCTCAACTCCGAGCTTCATGCATGCACAATAGAAGGTTGTATACAAGAGCCAGGCGCTCAAACGCGGCCATAAGTGAAAAAGAAACCTACAAGAAGTCAAAAAGAGACTTAAAGCTCGCTATCACCACCAAAAAGAAGGAAAAATGGCAAGAATTACGGGAGGATTTAAATAAAGATCCCTGGGGCCTTGGCTACAAAATTGTCATGAAAAAACTAGGAGCTAGAACACAGCCGGTCATCTTTGATGCACATAAAATGGCGCAAGTAGTTGATACTCTCTTCCCGACTTGTAATTGCGCTTCTCCTGAGATCGGGGTAAATAATCTTGAAGCTCCGCCGCCGTTCACTGAAGATGAACTCAGGGTGGCTACAAATTCGTTGAAGAACAACAAGACTCCAGGCCCAGATGGCATCCCGTACGAAGTTCTCAAACTAATGGCAAACACACGTGCACCTGCTCTACTTAGCATATTCAACGCCTGCTTATCAGAAGGTTACTTCCCTGAGATATGGAAACGCCAAAGGCTGATACTCATAAGCAAAGGGAAAGGAAATCCAGATTCCCCATCGGCATATCGCCCATTATGCATGCTTGATACAGCTGGCAAATTACTAGAACGCCTTATAAAACCGAGGCTCCAGCAATCAATAATAGACGCTGGTGGATTCTCGGATAAACAACATGGTTTTAGGCCAGGCAGAACAACTTTCGGAGCCATAGAAGACGTTATAAAAGCTGTTGACGCTGCGTGGAGGGGAAACCACTACTCCCGGCGCATTGTTCTCCTCGCCACCTTAGACGTTAAAAATGCTTTCAATACTGCTAGTTGGGTTGACATAATTAACGCGTTAGAGAACAGGTACCAAATACCGCTGTATCTTAGAAGGATTATACGAAGTTACTTGAGTAATCGGAAACTTCTTTATGAAACTACCACAGGATACCAGACCAAAAACCTTTTCTCTGGGGTAGCGCAGGGATCAATACTTGGCCCAGACCTGTGGAATGCAAACTACGATGAAATCTTGTCCATACAAATGCCAGACGACACGTTTTTAGTTGGATACGCAGATGATATTGCAGCGGTGATTACTGCCCGAAATCTATCTGAAGCGCAAAGAAAATTAAATCAGGTGATGATTAAAACGAGAGCGTGGCTCGAGACTCACGGGCTAAACTTAGCAACTGAGAAGACAGAGCTCCTTTTGTTAACAAAGAAACACATAGAACTAGAAGTTGATATAAGAGTAGGCACAGAAATTTTTCAAACGCAAAAAGTTGTAAACTATTTAGGAGTAAGGCTCGATTCCAGACTTTCCTTCTGGGCGCAAATCCAACATGCGGCTAAAAAGGCCGCTCAGATTACAGCATCAATCAGCAGATTAATGGCCAACACTGGCGGCCCCACACAAAAAAAGAGGAAGCTACTCATGTCAGTGACGATCTCTGCTTTACTCTATGGAAGCGAAATTTGGTCCGATGCACTTAAGGCTAAATCGCGAAAAAAGATTTTAGACGCGGTGCAGCGAACTGCTACCCTACGCGTGGCGTGTTCTTATCGTACGGTATCACAGGCGGCTATATTAGTAATTAGCAGCAGTCCCCCTATAGATCTACTAGCAAGCGAAAGGAAGAGATTGTGGATGCTTAAGAAGGAGCAAAACTCAGGCCCATCACCGGATGAAATCAGACGTTTGACTATGTTAACGTGGCAAAATCGATGGAGCAGAACGGCAGATGGACTGCCAGATTAATCCCAGAACTTTCGAGCTGGGTAAATAGAGATTTCGGAGAAGTTGATTACTACGTCACTCAGATGCTGTCAGGACACGGATATTTCTGCAAATATCTGTACCGCGTGGGCAAAGTTGAGAGGCCAGAATGTATATACTGCGAAAACGACATTGACGATGCGGAACATACATTCTTTAAATGCGATAGGTGGAAATTACAGAGGAGCATGTTAGAACAACTTGTCGGAACCCTCACAGCAGAAAATATCATCGCGACCATGCTTACATGTGAAGAAAATTGGCAGCATGTAGCGAAATACATTGAAGCAATATTGCGCTCAAAAAAGCGGGACCTGGACGCAGGTGCAACGAGGGAAGTCCAGTAGGACATTTTTCGTGAGTCCCATCCTGAAGTAATACGAAAGTGGTCCCAGGGTGGAATCAGGCTCAAGAAAGAGGGGGTTTTTAGTGCGTGCAAGCCGCACATATCCAAAGTCCGTGACGACGGCTTTGATGATGCGTTAGGCAGTTTCCTCCTCACCCGCAAAAAAAAAAAAAAAATTATTATTATTATTATTATTATTATTATTATTACTATTATTATTATTATTATTATTATTATTATTATTATTATTATTATTATTATTATTATTATTATTATTATTATTATTATTATTATTGTTATTATTATTATTATTATTATTATTATTATTATTATTATTATTATTATTATTATTATTATTATTATTATTATTATTATTATTATTATTATTATTATTATTATTATTATTATTATTATTATTATTATTATTATTATTATTATTATTATTATTATTATTATTATTATTATTATTATTATTATTATTATTATTATTATTATTATTATTATTATTATTATTATTATTATTATTATTATTATTATTATTATTATTATTATTATTATTATTATTATTATTATTATTATTATTATTATTATTATTATTATTATTATTATTATTATTATTATTATTATTATTATTATTATTATTATTATTATTATTATTATTATTATTATTATTATTATTATTATTATTATTATTATTATTATTATTATTATTATTATTATTATTATTATTATTATTATTATTATTATTATTATTATTATTATTATTATTATTATTATTATTATTATTATTATTATTATTATTATTATTATTATTATTATTATTATTATTATTATTATTATTATTATTATTATTATTATTATTATTATTATTATTATTATTATTATTATTATTATTATTATTATTATTATTATTATTATTATTATTATTATTATTATTATTATTATTATTATTATTATTATTATTATTATTATTATTATTATTATTATTATTATTATTATTATTATTATTATTATTATTATTATTATTATTATTATTATTATTATTATTATTATTATTATTATTATTATTATTATTATTATTATTATTATTATTATTATTATTATTATTATTATTATTATTATTATTATTATTATTATTATTATTATTATTATTATTATTATTATTATTATTATTATTATTATTATTATTATTATTATTATTATTATTATTATTATTATTATTATTATTATTATTATTATTATTATTATTATTATTATTATTATTATTATTATTATTATTATTATTATTATTATTATTATTATTATTATTATTATTATTATTATTATTATTATTATTATTATTATTATTATTATTATTATTATTATTATTATTATTATTATTATTATTATTATTATTATTATTATTATTATTATTATTATTATTATTATTATTATTATTATTATTATTATTATTATTATTATTATTATTATTATTATTATTATTATTATTATTATTATTATTATTATTATTATTATTATTATTATTATTATTATTATTATTATTATTATTATTATTATTATTATTATTATTATTATTATTATTATTATTATTATTATTATTATTATTATTATTATTATTATTATTATTATTATTATTATTATTATTATTATTATTATTATTATTATTATTATTATTATTATTATTATTATTATTATTATTATTATTATTATTATTATTATTATTATTATTATTATTATTATTATTATTATTATTATTATTATTATTATTATTATTATTATTATTATTATTATTATTATTATTATTATTATTATTATTATTATTATTATTATTATTATTATTATTATTATTATTATTATTATTATTATTATTATTATTATTATTATTATTATTATTATTATTATTATTATTATTATTATTATTATTATTATTATTATTATTATTATTATTATTATTATTATTATTATTAATTTTCAATTTTTCAATTTCAATTCAATTTTATTTATAACAAATTTAACCATGCACTATGAATTAATATTTCTTTTATAGCATATTATATAATACAAATTGATATGAGGAACAAATTAAAAAGAATATACAAATATTATTTTAAATTTAAGTTTTATAAAATAACTATTTAGAAGGAGAGAGAGAGAGAGAGAATTAAGTAGAAGAAGCCTACAGGTATGTACGAAAAGATAAAGAGAAAGTTGATGCACCCTGAAAAGGGCTTTTGTAAAATTAATTGGAGAAGTATTCCCTGACTAGCTTTCCGAAAATGCTTCCATTACTAATGGTTTTTATATTATTGGGTAGACTGTTCCACAGTTTAATGGTGTTAACAAAGAAAAATCGTCCGCTAATGAGAAAATTGTAATTAGGTAAAATCAAGCACATTGACCGTCTAGATTGGCCGAATTGTAATTTTTGAAAAAGATAATAGGGAGAGGCAGAATATATTAGTCTATGAAGAAAAACACAGTTTCGGTAATTAATGTAATTAGTAAGGTCGCAACCAAGTAAGGAATATTTAACATCGGAGAGGCTATCCCATCTTTTTAGACCAAAAACAAAACGGGTTAAGTTGTTGATCAACACATTTAGTTTATGTAGCGATACCGAATCAAGTTTAGGATAGATAAGTTCCGAGTAGGAAATAATGGGTATTATTAACTGACGCACCATTTTAAGGCGAGCGGAAGATGGTAAACAATCAGCAGAATAACGAAGATTACGAAGACAACAATAAGATTTACAAATCACAGAGTTTACGTGGTCAGTACAGGTAAAAGTCGAATTTAACAAATGCCTAAATCAGTAGCTTTATCCATAAAAACTAGCTTAGTCATACCTAAAAATATGGGTCTTAAAATAGAGTGGTCAAACGAGTTCTTAAAAATAGGTAACACAAGGGACTTTGAAGCATTCAATAATAATAAGTTGCATTTAGACCAGGCAAAAATGCTTTTAATATCTTCATTTAGCATTTGACTCAATTCATCCAGGAGATTAAGGGGTTTAGATAAATACAACTGTATGTCATCAGCATAGGCATGAATAGCGGAATATTTCACAACTAAAAATATGTCATTAATAAATAGAGAAAATAGCAAGGGCCCAAGTAAGGAACCCTGAGGTACCCCACATTCTACACTTTTAAATTCAGAAAAGGTGTTTCTAACTCGAACTCTCTGGAATCGGTCCGTCAAGTAACTCAAGATAAGTTTGGATGAATTTAAAGAGAAGGAGAAAATATTTGACAGTTTCATTATAAGGAGATGATGATTGACACTATCAAATGCCTTAGAGAAGTCTAAAAGGCAGAGTAGAGTATAGTATTTTTTGTCGAAAGCTGTGCGAATATCGTCAGTAACTTTCAAAAGAGCGGTGGAGCAACTATGTTTTCTCCTGAAACCAGACTGCAGAGGGTGAAGGAGATTATTGTCGGTAATATGACGATTGATTTGAGCTGACATTAAGGATTCACACACTTTGGACAGCGACGACAAAATACTAATTGGTCGAAAGTCAGAAGTTTCCTGTGGAGACGATTTCTTAGGAATAGGGATAACTGTTACCAGTTTCCAAAGTTTGGGAAAAGTCAAGGTGGTGAAAATATTGTTGTAAATTGTAGTAAGCTGGGGGAGTACAAAAGGTAAAATAATTCTAACAAATTTAATGGATATGCCATCCTCAGCCACTGCTGTTGACTTTATAGAGTTAATATGGTGGGCAACTTCCGTCTCGGTAACACCTCTAAACTCGAAAGAGCCTTGAGTGTCAATATTGAGTTCAGAATCAAGATTATTGACAGGTTTATTAGAAAGAAAGAACCTGTTAAGTAAATCAGGGCACAAATCGCAATTAAAAGACCCTTTCGAACCAATGCCCAAATTTTTTAATTGACTCCAGAATTTTTTAGGGGAAGTTGAAGAATTAAACTTTGAGCCAAAATAATTTTGCTTAGATAGACGAATGATCAAAGTAGCGGAATTACGAGCCCGCTTATAATTAGCAAAATTTGAAGAATTAGGATTCCTCTTCCACTTATTATGAAGCGTATTTTTTAAACAGATAGCTTTTTTGACCCTTAAAGTGTACCAAGGGCAAGAAGAATTAATAATTTTATAAGTCTTAATGGGAACAAAAGAGTTAAAAAGTAAATTAATAATATGAGAAAAGTGCAAGAGTTGTTCATCAATGTTATAAAGATTCCAGAATAAGGACCAGTCAAGGGAAGAAACAGCCTCAAGTAGAGATGGGTGATCAATATTCTTAAAGTCACGGTAAGAAAACGATGAAGATTTCTCGCAAACACCCAACTTTAAATCAAACGAGCAAAATAATAAATCGTGGTCAGAAATAAAAGTTATTTGAGAGAACCTTAGTAACAGAGATGGATCCGAGATAATAAAATAATCAAGAAGGCTAGGACATACGTTGTTGTCAAACCGAGTGGGCAAGAATTTATTAACTAAAGATAGGCCGGAAAGGGAGACCAGGTCGCAAAATTTGTTAGAAAAGGCATCAGGAGTCAGAAGGTTAATATTAAAATCACCACAAACTGTGATAAAGTCAAAATCTAAGGAAGAGGTAGAAAGGTAATCGAAAAATGGCTCCAGATCACAAAACTTGTTTGGGCAATATACACAGGAAACTAAAACACAATGGACATTATCAAAAACTGCAACACACAAATATTCAGTATCAGAATTAACAGACCTACAAACAAGCTTACATTTATAAGTAGACTTAATATAAATTGCAACTCCCCCACCTCTCCGATCTATTCTGTCATTGCGAAAAGCATTATAATTATCCAATGCGGTAATCGATTCTGAAAGTTCAGGCCTGAACCAAGTTTCGGATATACACAGAACGTCAATAGAAGAATTATTAAAAACATGTTTAACATAATCCAGCTTTCGACTATTTATACTTCCAGCATTAAAATGAACAATATTGAATCCATTTTGCTGCTTACATAGGATATTTAATAGTAGACGATGATTATTGTCAACACCACTAGAGTCAAGCAACTCAGTCATTGAAGAGAATAAATGAAGTTTCTCGGAAGAACTGTCGTCGGGAATTAAGTTCAGTTGCAGACAAACACACAAAAAGCCACAACATGTGCATCAAATAAGAAAAGAAGAGGGAGAAGAGTAAAGACAAAGGAAAACAAATAATACTTAAAACTAACAAACTCATGATTTTTCAAAAAAAAAACTTAGGAATTTTTGACTTTAAAGATAGGAGAATTAAGTTAATTAATTATTTAATTACTGGCGGCAAGTAGTTCAACGCTCGTTAAATCATCCACCGATACAGGATTACTTTCAGGAAACTTTTTGACAAGTACTTTACCGCCAACAGTGTAAGCGGCGTGTAACTTTTTTCACGTTTAAGAAGAAGGGCACGCTTCAAAATTTCACGTTTTGGTTTTGCTATGCCCTCATGTATGAATATTTTACCTTCCCCATTGAAAGCCAAATCATTATAGGTTAAGGCACGGTGTTTCTTACGGCAGAAGGAAGAGATAGCACGCAAAAAAGCAGATCGATCACGTGTAGAACAAAGTTTCAGAATCAACGGACCATTATTTGAGTTAGTTTTGATTCGAAAAGCATCACGGGGAGTAGGGGGAGGAGTAAGAGAGACAACATTGCATATATTAGCAAAAACAGCGACGACATCTTTCTGTGTGAAGGGAACGCCAGATACGATCACGTCAGCAGAGACGGAATCAGTTTCGAGCTTAGAAAGTCTCTTCGTTATCTCTCCCACCTCCGTGTTAACTTTTTCTTCAAGAATATTTGCAGCACTCTCAATTTTTTTAACACGAGTTGAAAGAGAATGCATTTCTGTTCTCAAATTAATGAGCTCAGCATTCAGCTCACCAATTTTCTCCATTATTCTTTCCTCCGCAGTTCTAACAGAATCCGTTACATCTAATATGCTGTTTTGCAACTCAAAAAACTTAGAGTTGAGAGCTGCCATGAGCGATGTCTCGTCGGATGATCGTGCCGAAGCGAGGGTAGAGGGGCTAGCCCAGGCACCAGCGCTGCTAGTACTTATTATGTTGTTGCTGCGGGTAACTCGTTTGACCGAGCCGATCGAACAGCTCGAGCCTTTAGCGACAATATTCTTTTCATTGTTGTTGGACATTTTATTTTATTTTATTGTTAATTATTTAATGAAAAACAAATAAAGATTGTCGAATAACACAAGACTCAAAAGTTGAAAAAATTAAGAGTGCACTGGCAAAATAATAAAAGCGCGACTACTTAAAACTTTGAAAAAAAAGCGAGGAAAAACTTGCACCAGCTTAAAAACACGTCTACTCGGCGTTCAGCATAACACCACACTTATTGTTATTATTATTATTATTATTATTATTATTATTATTATTATTATTATTATTATTATTATTATTATTATTATTATTATTATTATTATTATTATTATTATTATTATTATTATTATTATTATTATTATTATTATTATTATTATTATTATTATTATTATTATTACTATTATTATTATTATTATTATTATTATGATTATTATTATTATTATTATTATTATTATTATTATTATTATTATTATTATTATTATTATTATTATTATTATTATTATTATTATTATTATTATTATTATTATTATTATTATTATTATTATTATTATTATTATTATTATTATTATTATTATTATTATTATTATTATTATTATTATTATTATTATTATTATTATTATGATTATTATTATTATTATTATTATTATTATTATTATTATTATTATTATTATTATTATTATTATTATTATTATTATTATTATTATTATTATAGTTAAAGGATTTTAAACGGTGAGCTTCAAAAAAAAGGATTTTAAGCCGCACCAACTCGCGGCCTTATTTCAAATGAAACACTTTAGTTTTAATTATCTTTGACTTACTTTATTTAAATAAAATATATAATAATTTATGGCAATGGTTACAACCGTTGTTCGTAAAGTCCTAGCCAAGACTGCTCGTTCTCGTCCACCTTGGTTGGCTTGTAGGCTTCGATGACCACGTTGCGCTGATCATGCAAAATTATACCTTGGTTGGCCTGTAGGCTTCGATGACCACGTTGCGCTGATCATGCAAGATTGTAAGGTGAGCAGACGCTGATCATGGGAAAAGTATTTTCCCATCGTTTCGGCAATTTGGTAATTGGATCGGAATCGGATGCGTGTGTGAAAATTAAAATATTAATAGTGCTTGCGTTGCAGAATTATTCTTCGACGGCAGTATCGCCATCGTTGTTAACTCCTCCCTCCTTAAAGATCTTGGTATCCATGGTTGGTAGTTGAATATTCAGCTTTGGAAGATTTAATTTTCTCGTTTGCCGGTACCAAAGCCATCCAATACAAAAGGTCATTGAGGCAATGATCATGATGTTAATTCCCACTGTACCATTGAGTCATAATCCTAGCTGCCTCAATCGGTTTATATTGCTAAGACTTACTTCGTGGACATATTTCATATCGAGTAGCATGTCATCATGTGTTACATTTGCTAGTACCGGCGGTAAGGCTTGAATCTTTGTGATGGAGCTGCTTGAGTAAGTATGATTTTTTATTACTACCGACTCGTTGGAAAGTTGCAGAAGATAGGTGCCATTCAGGTACTCGGTTTTGCCATTTGCCTCTATGAAACCTTTGTGGTTCGTTACATAAATAATATCATCACTCAATAGCTCAACAATTTCTTTCGCTCCACCTTTGAGAACGCGGTTAAGGCAGTTATCCTCTTCCAATTTTGTTACAGAATTTCTTTTGCAGACCGTTGAGTTGCTTATTAAAAGGCATTCCCCTGTGATACCATAGGTCTCTGCTTCATTAACGAGCACCCTCTCAAACGGCATATCTATTTGCTTCCCATCAATTATGGTAGCTCTAATTAGAAGCAAGTTATAAAAGCTTCTTCCGAGCTTTGGTATGGAGAGAATGTACAAAAGTGATGAACCATTCGTATAAATTGATGGCGTTCCAAATTCCACTGCTTCTATTGCATTGCCATAAGGTAAGGTTTCCATTTCGTCAATTACTCTGTTGATCTCCGATTGGTCTAACAGATTTGTGTTGATGATACCACTTTTTGCCAGTTGACAAGCTCGTACAATTTCGTTTATTTCGTCCCTTAAAATGATGACCTCATTGATGGTACCTTGTTCTATTAAGTTATAGTCCTTGCCGCTCGATATACCGTTCACTTTGGTGACAATTTCATTTATCTTCCTAACTGCTTGATTCGTTGTCTGCTGAAGCTCTTTATTAATTTTGTATTGCTCGTTGTTATTGGTGATGATACTCTCCTGACTTCTTAGAATATTATTCCAGTCCGTTGAATCAGGACTCCCTGCAATCCACTTCCAAGCCGATCCGATCCAGTCGATTGATCTAGGCGTCCTTCTTTTTACATTGGTCAATTCATCGAGGCGTTCTTGTATCTGCATCATGTGGTGCAAAATGAATTCCTTGTTTCTGCTTCGCGGAATGTATCTCTGAATAAGAGATGATATATTTGCAGCCGTTTCCCTGTATTTTTCTAGGTTGATGACGTGCACCAATTTGAAATTCCCATCGACTATCCACCCGTTTCCAACCTTCAATGAAACCAGTGATGTTTTGTACTGGTAGATTTGTATACAGATTACGAAAGAAATCAGGTTGAGTCCGATGGAGAGAATAAGCTTGAAATGCATGGTTAAAAAGTAATTTCTGAAAATAGTATAAGTTTATTATATCGATAAAAATGATGAAATGAATAATGGAAATGATGTCCTGAAAATGAAATTTTTAAATGGTAAATGGTTAGATTTAAATTTTCATTTTTCCTTAAACCCTTCTCCCTCTTTTTTCTTTTTTTATTATTATTATATTCAGGGGGTATAGGTTAAGTGAGTGAGACGACAAAGGATCTATAATCATTTACAATTGTTTATCTTTGGACTTTGTCCATTTAGATTCTTTATATGTTCTTTGTGAATTCTTCTACCACTTCTTGTCAAAACAGTTACCCTATTATCTCTTTCAACTATCTCTTTTCTAAATAGCGCTTTGTTTTTTCCCTGGATGGTTCTAATGGCTACATAAATTCTATCACCCTTTCTATATTTTTTAGGGCTTTGTCTTCTTTTATTCATTTTTGCCCTGCGAGCCGCCATATTTCTTTTGAGTAAGTGTCTGAGATCAGTATTAATCTTTTTCTGTACTGATAGTAGATTTTCCTAGTTTGCTCCGGTGTTCCTATTGAAGAATAAATCACGGGGTCTTTTCTTCGTTGTCGAGTGGATGGTATTATTATACCTATCGACACAGATTTCAATTAATTCTTTTACTAGTAAATCTGGATATTCGACCCTTAAACACCTATAAATTTCAATTATTGTTGAATGCAGTCTCTCCACTTGCCCGTTAACCTCACTTCTTTGTACTGGTGTAAGGTATAATTTAATACCCAATGACTTGATAAAGGTTTCTACTAAAGGGCTTAAGAAACTGCGTTCATTATCAGTAACTAGAATTTTTGGCACTGTGAAATAATGCAAAATTTTAATTAGTTTTTTTCTCACCTGTACCAATGATCTATCCTTAATACTAAAGAATTTAGCGAATTTTGTAAATTTATCTATGCAGGTAATAAATTTCTGTCCCTGAATTTCCATAATGTCCATATGAAGGATTTCGCATGGATATTTAGGATTTGGTGTTTCTTGGCGATGTATCTGTGGAGGTTGCCTGTCATACTTGCATTTATTACATACGTCACAACTTGCAACGTATTTCCTTATACTAGCGCGCATATGTGGGAAGTAAAACTGCTCTAAAATTTGTTCACAATTTTCTCTGGGATTACGATGTGCTCTTCTATGTTCAGTTTCGATTATTTCGAATTGACGCTCTTTTGAAGTAATGTCTGTGACTAGCTTCTGCGTAATCCTTACTTTATATTTTGAAAAATGATCTATATAAGTTTCCTGTATGACACCGAAAAGACTTTCTGGCGCTTTTACTCCATTAAGGACATTCGGGCGAAGTTTTTCTTTTAACAAATTTACAAGTTCACCCTTAGACCAGTTTTTTGATGAAATGAAATGTCTAGTATATCCACGGTGTGGTTCCTCCATTGCCGTCATGTCTATTCCTATTCCTATTACGATCTGGTTCTTAAAAACATTTATAGGTGCTTCTACATGGGGTATCAAGTCAGAGGCATCTTGTTCTGCACTGTGAACAGTTTCCGTTGATGAAAGGTCATCGTCTTCTAGGCCCTCTGAAGCAGTTAACGTTTTATCTGAATTCATAGCCATTCCTTCACTCGCAGTATCAGTAGAAGAATGATATAAATGGTTTGAAACTGTTTTCAGTCTTGAAAGGGCATCAGCCACATAGTTAGATTTACCAGGCTTATAAATCAACTCGTGGCTATATTCTTCTATACGTGCCTTCCATCTTTTTAGTTTGGCGTTAAAGTTCCTATTACCTAATGCAAACGTCAAAGGTTGATGATCGGTGTAGATCTTAATTTTTCTCGGGCCATATAAATAATTTCGAAGATTATCAAGAGCCCATACAATAGCCAATATCTCTTTTTCGTTTGTGGCGTAATTCTCTTCGATTTTGTTGAGCGATCGAGAAATATATGCTATGGGTTTATCTTTACCGATCGTACCTTGTGGCAAAACGGCACCGAGCGCGATATTAGAGGCATCTGTCGTCAAATTAAACGGTTTTTCAAAGTCTGGGAAAGCAAGGAGCTCAGCTGTAGTTAACATTGATTTCAGTTTGTGGAAAGACTTTAAAGATTCGTCATTTAAATTAATTGGCACCTTTTTAGACTGACTAGATTTTATTTGGGCATTCTCTCCTCTTGTAAGATTTGTAAGGGGCTTTGCCACCTTTGCATAATCGCGAATAAATCTTCTATAATAGGAGGTCATTCCCAGGAAACTTTTCAACTCTTTTAAGTTCGTAGGCGGTAACAAATTTTCAATGGATTTTACCTTGGCAGTATCTGGTCTTATTCCCTCAGACCCAATGATATAGCCGAGGAATTCTACTTCAGTCTTCATGAAATGTGTTTTCTCAAGGTTTACTTTTAGATTAGCTTCATGAAGCCTTGCAAAAATTGTATCTACGTTCTTTAAGTGACTTTCTATATTTTCGCCGATTACGATTACATCATCAATATAAACAAAACAGATTTTTCCAATGTACTCGCGGAGGACATCGTCTATCATTCTCTGAAATATTGCCGGCGCATTCTTTAAACCAAAAGGCAATCTTAAATATTCAAATTTACCGTTGGCTGTCGAAAAAGCAGTTTTTGGAATATCTTTTGGTTTCATTGCTATTTGGTGAAAGCCTGATGTAAGATCTATTGTCGTGAAATACTTTGCTTTACCTAGACTAGCTAAAGTAGAAGTTATGTCAGGAATTGGGTAGGTATCTGGAATGGTTATAGCATTCAAACGCTTAAAGTCTACTACCATTCCATATTGCTTTTCGCCATTGGGCTTTGTCTTCTTCGGCACGACCCATATGGGTGAATTGTATGGACTTTTGGATGGCCTTATTACTCCTTCTGAAAGTAGTTCCTTTATTTGTCTCTCAACTTCTTCCCTCATACAGACTGGGTATGGATAGCTTTTTGTGTATATTGATTCTTCTGTGCTTGTCCTGATTTATGCCTGGACATTTGTTGATGCAAGTTCGCTACCATCGAGTGGTCCAAAAAGTGGCTTGTATTTATCAATAAGACTTTCTATTCTTGTCCTGACTTCTGGAACATATTCCTCGCCTAGTATATAATTTGACTCAGCAGTTATTTTTTCTTTTAGAGGAATTTTAAACCTATTTTTTAAAAGTAAAACATTTTCCTTTCTATCAACTAAAGCACCTAACTCCATAAGTGTGTCATCCCCAATAATACCATCGAATGCTTTTAGTGTTGGCAAGACATAGAATTCAATAGGTTCTTTTATTCCCACAAATTTAAAAAATGGTCCAATTACTTTTCTGTCTATACGCACATCTCCTCCTACTGACCGCACATTTATTGGTCTTTCTAAAATTATGCTACCGTGTGATAAGCGAGGGCTGCAAAAGTTCTTGTTAGATCCCGTGTCGATCAAAAAACATAAGATATCACCAGTAGCAGAAGGGTATTCTATATAGGGTAAACTTGAGGGCCGTCCCTCATAAAATTTACCTCCCCCACCGTTTCGTCCTTACTGTAATCTTCCTCTGACTGATTCTTAGCTGTATTGTGATCTTCGGAAAATGTTTCTATATGATAGAGTCTAGGCTGTTTGTAGCCTGTATTTGTTTCGGATACACCTCTTTTCTCAGCCGTCTTAGGGTTGTTTATATAATCGTCGTAGGGTTGTTTATACAACCCGTCGAGATTGTATTGTTCTGTCAACTTCCATAGGTTCATGTTTTATGGTCGGATATCGTGGGGGTAAAGCTGGCTTATAGTTGGAATAACCATTTGTCCGAAAGTTAGGATAGTTGTTATTGTGTTGCCAATTTCTAGGCCTATAATCGTTGTTCTGCCACCCCGATCGCGTAGCAAACAATTTTGGTGGCCTTGAAGGCCCAGGACGTTGAGTTATCTCTGTGGAGATTGAGTCATGAGTCTTTGCTTTTGCATAAATTATATTGTTTCGCATGGTTAGATTTTGCAATTCTAGGCAAGCGGAGTACGCCTCAGGGAGCGTGCTTGGTCGCTGTATAATAATCATACGGGAAAGATCCGACTTTAATCCACGTATGAAAATATCTAGCGCTCTGTTTCTGTAAGTTCCCACTAGGGCTTTGATGGTTTCTTCACTATAAGATTCCGTTCGCAGTTTATTGATAATAAGCGAAAGTTGGTGATTAACAGTTGAATAAAATTCATCCACTGTCGAGGATCCCTGGGAAAGCTGGTTGAGCTGATGCTCCAGAGTTTGGATGTCTCGTTTATCAGCGTAGTGGAGTGAAAGTATTCTTTTGATTTCAGTCCAGTCACTGTTAAATACGTTATAGGATACGAGAGCTGTATCCGCAGTGCCGATAATTTTTTGACGTACGCTTTGGATAATTGCACGATAAATTGGCTTATCCTTGACAATTTCGAAATCTCCTAATATGGTTTCTACGGAGTTAATCCATGATACATACTGAGTTGGATTACCTTCAAATGTTCTTAAATCCCGTACACTGTCAGGAAGACGGCTTATATCTTTTAGCTCAGTTTCAGTTCGTGGTCGTTGAAGAGGTACCTCCTCTGTGACCACTGGGACAGCCGCGGTGGTCTGCCTACTTTCAAGGAGCTCTAATCTACCCAAAACTTCTCCTAATGCATTATTACCGAAACTTGATTCTAGAGTCATTAAACGTGTTTCAACAGACTTGAGCTGTTCCATAAAACGATTTAAGGCTCCAGTCACATTCGTTAATGTAGCTTTTATGTCCTCCATCGTTCTTATATTAAGCCGACAAGAAGGGGAAAAAAATCCACTCACCTGAAAAATGTATCAGGAACACCAACAGAATTATAAAGGATCCTTAATCAGCATGTGTAAGCTAGGAAGCTATTTACATACGAACAGTTTATTTATTTTGTTTATGGGGTTGGGTGGCCCTACCTAACGCTGAGCAATTATATATACACACATACACATACACACATATACACACACATACACATATATATACATACATATACACATGCATATATATACATACACACACGTACATATACACACATACACATACATATATATACACGTACACATACATATACATACACATACGCACATATATACATATACATACCTATACAACACACACTTATATATACATATACATATACACATGCACACATATACACATACACACGTATATACACATATATATACATATATGCATATACACAACACACATATATACACATACATACACATATATACATACATATACACATACATACACATACATACATGTATATACATATACACACATACATACATATACATATATACACATATACACATACACACACATACATATCATATATATACACATATATATACACACATATATACACATACATATACACACACAAACATATATATACACATACATATACATATACACATATATACATACATATACATACACACATGTATACATACATATACACATACATATACACACATATACACACATACATACATACATATATACATACACATACACATACATATACATATATACACGTACATATACATACATACACATACACATATATACATATACACACATACATATATACATACATACATATATACATATACACACATATATACATATACATACATATACAGCACACACAAATATATACATATACACATATACACGCATATACATACACATACACATACACATATACACATACCCATATGCATATAAACATAAATACATTTTTGCTTTTTATTTTATATGTTTTGTCATTATACTTATATTGGTTATTCATTTAATTTATATGTTTTGTCATTTTACTTATATTGGTTATTCATTTATTTATTATGTATGTTTAGTTTTAATTAAGTATAATAATTCTGTATAAATTTATGGAAAATTTGTATAAAAATGAATAAAAATGAACAAATGAAAAAATGAATAAAGATGAAAAATTGGATAAAATGCAAAAAACGTTTAGTGTTTTGTGGTTTTTCGTAATGTTCGTCTGCCTACTATGTTTTGTTTTTGTTGTCTGTATTTGTATTTTGCCGTGTAGGCACTAAGGGCTACCAAGAACGTTTTCGCTCCGGCCAAGGAGCTCATCAGTTGGCTTAGTTAGTATGGTCAATTAGATTTGTTATGACATGTTGTTATCGTATAGTTTTGGTCTGACGTAGGAGACAAAAGTAGTTAGTACTTACCATGTTTTTGTGTGTGTATGAGTAGTGTTGGATTCGATGTGTTGTTTTGTTGGTTTTATTTTTGGCACTATTATCTTAGCACTCCATTCCATTATCATCCTCATCCTTTATCATTCTTTATTCTTTATTTTAGGCACTTGGCACTATATCTTTAACACTATTGTTTGTACTTATTGTTCATGTAATATTGTTGTTTCTTTATATTCTTTGTGTTTTTGTTTAGGAGTTTATATTTATTGATAATTTTATGTTTTTATTTGTTTTTATTTTATTTATTTAAAATTGATTTTAGTTTTGTTTTACTGTATTTTTATTTCATAATATATTATAATTCTTTTAAATTTGTTTTTATAAGGTTATTCACTTACTGGAAAAACACTTTCACTGTATTCTTTACGTGGCTCGCGGTTGACTGACACGTGCCTCCGTAGTGGAACAGCAATTATAATTTATTGTATCGGGAATATCATGATTTATTTCGATATGCATGACTTTTATATAGGTTATTTTGTTACCCTGCAGAAGCCAGGGTTGCCAACTATTTGATAGTATAATAATAAATATATGTATCGATGCATGTACCCCATGTAACGATGTATTGGTAGTAATTACAATAATAATAATAGTGATAATAAATATAATAATAATAATAAATAATAAATAATAATAATAAAAAATAGTAATAATAATTATCATAATCGCATTTTACTATATCAATGCTAACCTTTATCATTATATAATAATAACAATAGTCAGCACAAACACAACAAAATGCGATACGTATAGATAAAATAGTAAAAACTTACATAAAAATTTTTTCAAATATAATTATTTCAAAATTATAATTATTTCGGTTAGTATTGTAATAGGTATTTAGTGGGTTGGGATAACCGGTAGGTATATTTGTAATAGGAATTTTGTGGGTTGGGGTAACTGGTAGGTATATTTTGTGCATTGTGGTAGTGCAAGGCGTCTGGAACAATGCAAAATAGTGCTGGTTGCATTGATTGGCAGTCGTTTCCGGCTGCAATGAGGTTGGGTTAATTCTGAGTTATCTGCCACCACTTAGTGGTGAAACAGTGATTTCAGAATCTTTTAAAAGAACTTTGCATGAATAATACAGGGTTGACGCTAATTGTACAATGCACTGAAGAAGGTTTTTCGCGGGTATAGGACCACTTAGTGGAGCTATTTGAGACCCACGGTGAATCACTCTTCATATTTTTGGGGAGTTAGATTCGTGTAGTGGGGTGGAGTTAGTTGTTAATTAGTGTGAAGACTTCCTGGGTTGGTGTACCACTCAGCAGCTCACTTAGTGTGCTGTTTTGTGGAGGCCTAACCAGTGTTGTTTTATTGAAGGGGTAGGGGGTGTGTGGAGTGGTAAAAACACTTCTAAAAGTATTTAGTTACAATTAATTACAATTAATTTATGTTCTAAAGACTTTTATGCTTTGGGTGACCAATAAGTATGTGTCGCTTAGCGCCACAAGACTTTGGTTCTTCATTATTAATTATTGTAGGGGAGTTGAAACTATCACCCTTTATTACAAGGGCTACTACCCTACCTGAGTTAGGAAGCTATTTACATACGAACAGTTTATTTATTTTGTTTATGGGGTTGGGTGGCCCTACCTAACGCTGAGCAATTATATATACACACATACACATACACACATATACACACACACATACACACATATATACATACATATAAACATACATACATACATACATATATATATATATATATATATATATATATATATATATATATATATATATATATATATATATATATATATATATATATATATATATATATATATATATATATATATATATATATATATATATATATATATATATATATATATATATATATATATATATATATATATATATATATATATATATATATATATATATATATATATATATATATATATATATATATATATATATATATATATATATATATATATATATATATATATATATATATATATATATATATATATATATATATATATATATATATATATATATATATATATATATATATATATATATATATATATATATATATATATATATATATATATATATATATATATATATATATATATATATATATATATATATATATATATATATATATATATATATATATATATATATATATATATATATATATATATATATATATATATATATATATATATATATATATATATATATATATATATATATATATATATATATATATATATATATATATATATATATATATATATATATATATATATATATATATATATATATATATATATATATATATATATATATATATATATATATATATATATATATATATATATATATATATATATATATATATATATATATATATATATATATATATATATATATATATATATATATATATATATATATATATATATATATATATATATATATATATATATATATATATATATATATATATATATATATATATATATATATATAT
>CAWZZZ010000228.1:0-53893 GCA_963966595.1 Physocephala rufipes
CAAAGACAAGACAAAGACAAGACAAAGACAAGACAAAGACAAGACAAAGACAAGACAAAGACAAGACAAAGACAAGACAAAGACAAGACAAAGACAAGACAAAGACAAGACAAAGACAAGACAAAGACAAGACAAAGACAAGACAAAGACAAGACAAAGACAAGACAAAGACAAGACAAAGACAAGACAAAGACAAGACAAAGACAAGACAAAGACAAGACAAAGACAAGACAAAGACAAGACAAAGACAAGACAAAGACAAGACAAAGACAAGACAAAGACAAGACAAAGACAAGACAAAGACAAGACAAAGACAAGACAAAGACAAGACAAAGACAAGACAAAGACAAGACAAAGACAAGACAAAGACAAGACAAAGACAAGACAAAGACAAGACAAAGACAAGACAAAGACAAGACAAAGACAAGACAAAGACAAGACAAAGACAAGACAAAGACAAGACAAAGACAAGACAAAGACAAGACAAAGACAAGACAAAGACAAGACAAAGACAAGACAAAGACAAGACAAAGACAAGACAAAGACAAGACAAAGACAAGACAAAGACAAGACAAAGACAAGACAAAGACAAGACAAAGACAAGACAAAGACAAGACAAAGACAAGACAAAGACAAGACAAAGACAAGACAAAGACAAGACAAAGACAAGACAAAGACAAGACAAAGACAAGACAAAGACAAGACAAAGACAAGACAAAGACAAGACAAAGACAAGACAAAGACAAGACAAAGACAAGACAAAGACAAGACAAAGACAAGACAAAGACAAGACAAAGACAAGACAAAGACAAGACAAAGACAAGACAAAGACAAGACAAAGACAAGACAAAGACAAGACAAAGACAAGACAAAGACAAGACAAAGACAAGACAAAGACAAGACAAAGACAAGACAAAGACAAGACAAAGACAAGACAAAGACAAGACAAAGACAAGACAAAGACAAGACAAAGACAAGACAAAGACAAGACAAAGACAAGACAAAGACAAGACAAAGACAAGACAAAGACAAGACAAAGACAAGACAAAGACAAGACAAAGACAAGACAAAGACAAGACAAAGACAAGACAAAGACAAGACAAAGACAAGACAAAGACAAGACAAAGACAAGACAAAGACAAGACAAAGACAAGACAAAGACAAGACAAAGACAAGACAAAGACAAGACAAAGACAAGACAAAGACAAGACAAAGACAAGACAAAGACAAGACAAAGACAAGACAAAGACAAGACAAAGACAAGACAAAGACAAGACAAAGACAAGACAAAGACAAGACAAAGACAAGACAAAGACAAGACAAAGACAAGACAAAGACAAGACAAAGACAAGACAAAGACAAGACAAAGACAAGACAAAGACAAGACAAAGACAAGACAAAGACAAGACAAAGACAAGACAAAGACAAGACAAAGACAAGACAAAGACAAGACAAAGACAAGACAAAGACAAGACAAAGACAAGACAAAGACAAGACAAAGACAAGACAAAGACAAGACAAAGACAAGACAAAGACAAGACAAAGACAAGACAAAGACAAGACAAAGACAAGACAAAGACAAGACAAAGACAAGACAAAGACAAGACAAAGACAAGACAAAGACAAGACAAAGACAAGACAAAGACAAGACAAAGACAAGACAAAGACAAGACAAAGACAAGACAAAGACAAGACAAAGACAAGACAAAGACAAGACAAAGACAAGACAAAGACAAGACAAAGACAAGACAAAGACAAGACAAAGACAAGACAAAGACAAGACAAAGACAAGACAAAGACAAGACAAAGACAAGACAAAGACAAGACAAAGACAAGACAAAGACAAGACAAAGACAAGACAAAGACAAGACAAAGACAAGACAAAGACAAGACAAAGACAAGACAAAGACAAGACAAAGACAAGACAAAGACAAGACAAAGACAAGACAAAGACAAGACAAAGACAAGACAAAGACAAGACAAAGACAAGACAAAGACAAGACAAAGACAAGACAAAGACAAGACAAAGACAAGACAAAGACAAGACAAAGACAAGACAAAGACAAGACAAAGACAAGACAAAGACAAGACAAAGACAAGACAAAGACAAGACAAAGACAAGACAAAGACAAGACAAAGACAAGACAAAGACAAGACAAAGACAAGACAAAGACAAGACAAAGACAAGACAAAGACAAGACAAAGACAAGACAAAGACAAGACAAAGACAAGACAAAGACAAGACAAAGACAAGACAAAGACAAGACAAAGACAAGACAAAGACAAGACAAAGACAAGACAAAGACAAGACAAAGACAAGACAAAGACAAGACAAAGACAAGACAAAGACAAGACAAAGACAAGACAAAGACAAGACAAAGACAAGACAAAGACAAGACAAAGACAAGACAAAGACAAGACAAAGACAAGACAAAGACAAGACAAAGACAAGACAAAGACAAGACAAAGACAAGACAAAGACAAGACAAAGACAAGACAAAGACAAGACAAAGACAAGACAAAGACAAGACAAAGACAAGACAAAGACAAGACAAAGACAAGACAAAGACAAGACAAAGACAAGACAAAGACAAGACAAAGACAAGACAAAGACAAGACAAAGACAAGACAAAGACAAGACAAAGACAAGACAAAGACAAGACAAAGACAAGACAAAGACAAGACAAAGACAAGACAAAGACAAGACAAAGACAAGACAAAGACAAGACAAAGACAAGACAAAGACAAGACAAAGACAAGACAAAGACAAGACAAAGACAAGACAAAGACAAGACAAAGACAAGACAAAGACAAGACAAAGACAAGACAAAGACAAGACAAAGACAAGACAAAGACAAGACAAAGACAAGACAAAGACAAGACAAAGACAAGACAAAGACAAGACAAAGACAAGACAAAGACAAGACAAAGACAAGACAAAGACAAGACAAAGACAAGACAAAGACAAGACAAAGACAAGACAAAGACAAGACAAAGACAAGACAAAGACAAGACAAAGACAAGACAAAGACAAGACAAAGACAAGACAAAGACAAGACAAAGACAAGACAAAGACAAGACAAAGACAAGACAAAGACAAGACAAAGACAAGACAAAGACAAGACAAAGACAAGACAAAGACAAGACAAAGACAAGACAAAGACAAGACAAAGACAAGACAAAGACAAGACAAAGACAAGACAAAGACAAGACAAAGACAAGACAAAGACAAGACAAAGACAAGACAAAGACAAGACAAAGACAAGACAAAGACAAGACAAAGACAAGACAAAGACAAGACAAAGACAAGACAAAGACAAGACAAAGACAAGACAAAGACAAGACAAAGACAAGACAAAGACAAGACAAAGACAAGACAAAGACAAGACAAAGACAAGACAAAGACAAGACAAAGACAAGACAAAGACAAGACAAAGACAAGACAAAGACAAGACAAAGACAAGACAAAGACAAGACAAAGACAAGACAAAGACAAGACAAAGACAAGACAAAGACAAGACAAAGACAAGACAAAGACAAGACAAAGACAAGACAAAGACAAGACAAAGACAAGACAAAGACAAGACAAAGACAAGACAAAGACAAGACAAAGACAAGACAAAGACAAGACAAAGACAAGACAAAGACAAGACAAAGACAAGACAAAGACAAGACAAAGACAAGACAAAGACAAGACAAAGACAAGACAAAGACAAGACAAAGACAAGACAAAGACAAGACAAAGACAAGACAAAGACAAGACAAAGACAAGACAAAGACAAGACAAAGACAAGACAAAGACAAGACAAAGACAAGACAAAGACAAGACAAAGACAAGACAAAGACAAGACAAAGACAAGACAAAGACAAGACAAAGACAAGACAAAGACAAGACAAAGACAAGACAAAGACAAGACAAAGACAAGACAAAGACAAGACAAAGACAAGACAAAGACAAGACAAAGACAAGACAAAGACAAGACAAAGACAAGACAAAGACAAGACAAAGACAAGACAAAGACAAGACAAAGACAAGACAAAGACAAGACAAAGACAAGACAAAGACAAGACAAAGACAAGACAAAGACAAGACAAAGACAAGACAAAGACAAGACAAAGACAAGACAAAGACAAGACAAAGACAAGACAAAGACAAGACAAAGACAAGACAAAGACAAGACAAAGACAAGACAAAGACAAGACAAAGACAAGACAAAGACAAGACAAAGACAAGACAAAGACAAGACAAAGACAAGACAAAGACAAGACAAAGACAAGACAAAGACAAGACAAAGACAAGACAAAGACAAGACAAAGACAAGACAAAGACAAGACAAAGACAAGACAAAGACAAGACAAAGACAAGACAAAGACAAGACAAAGACAAGACAAAGACAAGACAAAGACAAGACAAAGACAAGACAAAGACAAGACAAAGACAAGACAAAGACAAGACAAAGACAAGACAAAGACAAGACAAAGACAAGACAAAGACAAGACAAAGACAAGACAAAGACAAGACAAAGACAAGACAAAGACAAGACAAAGACAAGACAAAGACAAGACAAAGACAAGACAAAGACAAGACAAAGACAAGACAAAGACAAGACAAAGACAAGACAAAGACAAGACAAAGACAAGACAAAGACAAGACAAAGACAAGACAAAGACAAGACAAAGACAAGACAAAGACAAGACAAAGACAAGACAAAGACAAGACAAAGACAAGACAAAGACAAGACAAAGACAAGACAAAGACAAGACAAAGACAAGACAAAGACAAGACAAAGACAAGACAAAGACAAGACAAAGACAAGACAAAGACAAGACAAAGACAAGACAAAGACAAGACAAAGACAAGACAAAGACAAGACAAAGACAAGACAAAGACAAGACAAAGACAAGACAAAGACAAGACAAAGACAAGACAAAGACAAGACAAAGACAAGACAAAGACAAGACAAAGACAAGACAAAGACAAGACAAAGACAAGACAAAGACAAGACAAAGACAAGACAAAGACAAGACAAAGACAAGACAAAGACAAGACAAAGACAAGACAAAGACAAGACAAAGACAAGACAAAGACAAGACAAAGACAAGACAAAGACAAGACAAAGACAAGACAAAGACAAGACAAAGACAAGACAAAGACAAGACAAAGACAAGACAAAGACAAGACAAAGACAAGACAAAGACAAGACAAAGACAAGACAAAGACAAGACAAAGACAAGACAAAGACAAGACAAAGACAAGACAAAGACAAGACAAAGACAAGACAAAGACAAGACAAAGACAAGACAAAGACAAGACAAAGACAAGACAAAGACAAGACAAAGACAAGACAAAGACAAGACAAAGACAAGACAAAGACAAGACAAAGACAAGACAAAGACAAGACAAAGACAAGACAAAGACAAGACAAAGACAAGACAAAGACAAGACAAAGACAAGACAAAGACAAGACAAAGACAAGACAAAGACAAGACAAAGACAAGACAAAGACAAGACAAAGACAAGACAAAGACAAGACAAAGACAAGACAAAGACAAGACAAAGACAAGACAAAGACAAGACAAAGACAAGACAAAGACAAGACAAAGACAAGACAAAGACAAGACAAAGACAAGACAAAGACAAGACAAAGACAAGACAAAGACAAGACAAAGACAAGACAAAGACAAGACAAAGACAAGACAAAGACAAGACAAAGACAAGACAAAGACAAGACAAAGACAAGACAAAGACAAGACAAAGACAAGACAAAGACAAGACAAAGACAAGACAAAGACAAGACAAAGACAAGACAAAGACAAGACAAAGACAAGACAAAGACAAGACAAAGACAAGACAAAGACAAGACAAAGACAAGACAAAGACAAGACAAAGACAAGACAAAGACAAGACAAAGACAAGACAAAGACAAGACAAAGACAAGACAAAGACAAGACAAAGACAAGACAAAGACAAGACAAAGACAAGACAAAGACAAGACAAAGACAAGACAAAGACAAGACAAAGACAAGACAAAGACAAGACAAAGACAAGACAAAGACAAGACAAAGACAAGACAAAGACAAGACAAAGACAAGACAAAGACAAGACAAAGACAAGACAAAGACAAGACAAAGACAAGACAAAGACAAGACAAAGACAAGACAAAGACAAGACAAAGACAAGACAAAGACAAGACAAAGACAAGACAAAGACAAGACAAAGACAAGACAAAGACAAGACAAAGACAAGACAAAGACAAGACAAAGACAAGACAAAGACAAGACAAAGACAAGACAAAGACAAGACAAAGACAAGACAAAGACAAGACAAAGACAAGACAAAGACAAGACAAAGACAAGACAAAGACAAGACAAAGACAAGACAAAGACAAGACAAAGACAAGACAAAGACAAGACAAAGACAAGACAAAGACAAGACAAAGACAAGACAAAGACAAGACAAAGACAAGACAAAGACAAGACAAAGACAAGACAAAGACAAGACAAAGACAAGACAAAGACAAGACAAAGACAAGACAAAGACAAGACAAAGACAAGACAAAGACAAGACAAAGACAAGACAAAGACAAGACAAAGACAAGACAAAGACAAGACAAAGACAAGACAAAGACAAGACAAAGACAAGACAAAGACAAGACAAAGACAAGACAAAGACAAGACAAAGACAAGACAAAGACAAGACAAAGACAAGACAAAGACAAGACAAAGACAAGACAAAGACAAGACAAAGACAAGACAAAGACAAGACAAAGACAAGACAAAGACAAGACAAAGACAAGACAAAGACAAGACAAAGACAAGACAAAGACAAGACAAAGACAAGACAAAGACAAGACAAAGACAAGACAAAGACAAGACAAAGACAAGACAAAGACAAGACAAAGACAAGACAAAGACAAGACAAAGACAAGACAAAGACAAGACAAAGACAAGACAAAGACAAGACAAAGACAAGACAAAGACAAGACAAAGACAAGACAAAGACAAGACAAAGACAAGACAAAGACAAGACAAAGACAAGACAAAGACAAGACAAAGACAAGACAAAGACAAGACAAAGACAAGACAAAGACAAGACAAAGACAAGACAAAGACAAGACAAAGACAAGACAAAGACAAGACAAAGACAAGACAAAGACAAGACAAAGACAAGACAAAGACAAGACAAAGACAAGACAAAGACAAGACAAAGACAAGACAAAGACAAGACAAAGACAAGACAAAGACAAGACAAAGACAAGACAAAGACAAGACAAAGACAAGACAAAGACAAGACAAAGACAAGACAAAGACAAGACAAAGACAAGACAAAGACAAGACAAAGACAAGACAAAGACAAGACAAAGACAAGACAAAGACAAGACAAAGACAAGACAAAGACAAGACAAAGACAAGACAAAGACAAGACAAAGACAAGACAAAGACAAGACAAAGACAAGACAAAGACAAGACAAAGACAAGACAAAGACAAGACAAAGACAAGACAAAGACAAGACAAAGACAAGACAAAGACAAGACAAAGACAAGACAAAGACAAGACAAAGACAAGACAAAGACAAGACAAAGACAAGACAAAGACAAGACAAAGACAAGACAAAGACAAGACAAAGACAAGACAAAGACAAGACAAAGACAAGACAAAGACAAGACAAAGACAAGACAAAGACAAGACAAAGACAAGACAAAGACAAGACAAAGACAAGACAAAGACAAGACAAAGACAAGACAAAGACAAGACAAAGACAAGACAAAGACAAGACAAAGACAAGACAAAGACAAGACAAAGACAAGACAAAGACAAGACAAAGACAAGACAAAGACAAGACAAAGACAAGACAAAGACAAGACAAAGACAAGACAAAGACAAGACAAAGACAAGACAAAGACAAGACAAAGACAAGACAAAGACAAGACAAAGACAAGACAAAGACAAGACAAAGACAAGACAAAGACAAGACAAAGACAAGACAAAGACAAGACAAAGACAAGACAAAGACAAGACAAAGACAAGACAAAGACAAGACAAAGACAAGACAAAGACAAGACAAAGACAAGACAAAGACAAGACAAAGACAAGACAAAGACAAGACAAAGACAAGACAAAGACAAGACAAAGACAAGACAAAGACAAGACAAAGACAAGACAAAGACAAGACAAAGACAAGACAAAGACAAGACAAAGACAAGACAAAGACAAGACAAAGACAAGACAAAGACAAGACAAAGACAAGACAAAGACAAGACAAAGACAAGACAAAGACAAGACAAAGACAAGACAAAGACAAGACAAAGACAAGACAAAGACAAGACAAAGACAAGACAAAGACAAGACAAAGACAAGACAAAGACAAGACAAAGACAAGACAAAGACAAGACAAAGACAAGACAAAGACAAGACAAAGACAAGACAAAGACAAGACAAAGACAAGACAAAGACAAGACAAAGACAAGACAAAGACAAGACAAAGACAAGACAAAGACAAGACAAAGACAAGACAAAGACAAGACAAAGACAAGACAAAGACAAGACAAAGACAAGACAAAGACAAGACAAAGACAAGACAAAGACAAGACAAAGACAAGACAAAGACAAGACAAAGACAAGACAAAGACAAGACAAAGACAAGACAAAGACAAGACAAAGACAAGACAAAGACAAGACAAAGACAAGACAAAGACAAGACAAAGACAAGACAAAGACAAGACAAAGACAAGACAAAGACAAGACAAAGACAAGACAAAGACAAGACAAAGACAAGACAAAGACAAGACAAAGACAAGACAAAGACAAGACAAAGACAAGACAAAGACAAGACAAAGACAAGACAAAGACAAGACAAAGACAAGACAAAGACAAGACAAAGACAAGACAAAGACAAGACAAAGACAAGACAAAGACAAGACAAAGACAAGACAAAGACAAGACAAAGACAAGACAAAGACAAGACAAAGACAAGACAAAGACAAGACAAAGACAAGACAAAGACAAGACAAAGACAAGACAAAGACAAGACAAAGACAAGACAAAGACAAGACAAAGACAAGACAAAGACAAGACAAAGACAAGACAAAGACAAGACAAAGACAAGACAAAGACAAGACAAAGACAAGACAAAGACAAGACAAAGACAAGACAAAGACAAGACAAAGACAAGACAAAGACAAGACAAAGACAAGACAAAGACAAGACAAAGACAAGACAAAGACAAGACAAAGACAAGACAAAGACAAGACAAAGACAAGACAAAGACAAGACAAAGACAAGACAAAGACAAGACAAAGACAAGACAAAGACAAGACAAAGACAAGACAAAGACAAGACAAAGACAAGACAAAGACAAGACAAAGACAAGACAAAGACAAGACAAAGACAAGACAAAGACAAGACAAAGACAAGACAAAGACAAGACAAAGACAAGACAAAGACAAGACAAAGACAAGACAAAGACAAGACAAAGACAAGACAAAGACAAGACAAAGACAAGACAAAGACAAGACAAAGACAAGACAAAGACAAGACAAAGACAAGACAAAGACAAGACAAAGACAAGACAAAGACAAGACAAAGACAAGACAAAGACAAGACAAAGACAAGACAAAGACAAGACAAAGACAAGACAAAGACAAGACAAAGACAAGACAAAGACAAGACAAAGACAAGACAAAGACAAGACAAAGACAAGACAAAGACAAGACAAAGACAAGACAAAGACAAGACAAAGACAAGACAAAGACAAGACAAAGACAAGACAAAGACAAGACAAAGACAAGACAAAGACAAGACAAAGACAAGACAAAGACAAGACAAAGACAAGACAAAGACAAGACAAAGACAAGACAAAGACAAGACAAAGACAAGACAAAGACAAGACAAAGACAAGACAAAGACAAGACAAAGACAAGACAAAGACAAGACAAAGACAAGACAAAGACAAGACAAAGACAAGACAAAGACAAGACAAAGACAAGACAAAGACAAGACAAAGACAAGACAAAGACAAGACAAAGACAAGACAAAGACAAGACAAAGACAAGACAAAGACAAGACAAAGACAAGACAAAGACAAGACAAAGACAAGACAAAGACAAGACAAAGACAAGACAAAGACAAGACAAAGACAAGACAAAGACAAGACAAAGACAAGACAAAGACAAGACAAAGACAAGACAAAGACAAGACAAAGACAAGACAAAGACAAGACAAAGACAAGACAAAGACAAGACAAAGACAAGACAAAGACAAGACAAAGACAAGACAAAGACAAGACAAAGACAAGACAAAGACAAGACAAAGACAAGACAAAGACAAGACAAAGACAAGACAAAGACAAGACAAAGACAAGACAAAGACAAGACAAAGACAAGACAAAGACAAGACAAAGACAAGACAAAGACAAGACAAAGACAAGACAAAGACAAGACAAAGACAAGACAAAGACAAGACAAAGACAAGACAAAGACAAGACAAAGACAAGACAAAGACAAGACAAAGACAAGACAAAGACAAGACAAAGACAAGACAAAGACAAGACAAAGACAAGACAAAGACAAGACAAAGACAAGACAAAGACAAGACAAAGACAAGACAAAGACAAGACAAAGACAAGACAAAGACAAGACAAAGACAAGACAAAGACAAGACAAAGACAAGACAAAGACAAGACAAAGACAAGACAAAGACAAGACAAAGACAAGACAAAGACAAGACAAAGACAAGACAAAGACAAGACAAAGACAAGACAAAGACAAGACAAAGACAAGACAAAGACAAGACAAAGACAAGACAAAGACAAGACAAAGACAAGACAAAGCAAGACAAAGACAAGACAAAGACAAGACAAAGACAAGACAAAGACAAGACAAAGACAAGACAAAGACAAGACAAAGACAAGACAAAGACAAGACAAAGACAAGACAAAGACAAGACAAAGACAAGACAAAGACAAGACAAAGACAAGACAAAGACAAGACAAAGACAAGACAAAGACAAGACAAAGACAAGACAAAGACAAGACAAAGACAAGACAACAAGACACGACAAAGACAAGACAAAGACAAGACAAAGACAAGACAAAGACAAGACAAAGACAAGACAAAGACAAGACAAAGACAAGACAAAGACAAGACAAAGACAAGACAAAGACAAGACAAAGACAAGACAAAGACAAGACAAAGACAAGACAAAGACAAGACAAAGACAAGACAAAGACAAGACAAAGACAAGACAAAGACAAGACAAAGACAAGACAAAGACAAGACAAAGACAAGACAAAGACAAGACAAAGACAAGACAAAGACAAGACAAAGACAAGACAAAGACAAGACAAAGACAAGACAAAGACAAGACAAAGACAAGACAAAGACAAGACAAAGACAAGACAAAGACAAGACAAAGACAAGACAAAGACAAGACAAAGACAAGACAAAGACAAGACAAAGACAAGACAAAGACAAGACAAAGACAAGACAAAGACAAGACAAAGACAAGACAAAGACAAGACAAAGACAAGACAAAGACAAGACAAAGACAAGACAAAGACAAGACAAAGACAAGACAAAGACAAGACAAAGACAAGACAAAGACAAGACAAAGACAAGACAAAGACAAGACAAAGACAAGACAAAGACAAGACAAAGACAAGACAAAGACAAGACAAAGACAAGACAAAGACAAGACAAAGACAAGACAAAGACAAGACAAAGACAAGACAAAGACAAGACAAAGACAAGACAAAGACAAGACAAAGACAAGACAAAGACAAGACAAAGACAAGACAAAGACAAGACAAAGACAAGACAAAGACAAGACAAAGACAAGACAAAGACAAGACAAAGACAAGACAAAGACAAGACAAAGACAAGACAAAGACAAGACAAAGACAAGACAAAGACAAGACAAAGACAAGACAAAGACAAGACAAAGACAAGACAAAGACAAGACAAAGACAAGACAAAGACAAGACAAAGACAAGACAAAGACAAGACAAAGACAAGACAAAGACAAGACAAAGACAAGACAAAGACAAGACAAAGACAAGACAAAGACAAGACAAAGACAAGACAAAGACAAGACAAAGACAAGACAAAGACAAGACAAAGACAAGACAAAGACAAGACAAAGACAAGACAAAGACAAGACAAAGACAAGACAAAGACAAGACAAAGACAAGACAAAGACAAGACAAAGACAAGACAAAGACAAGACAAAGACAAGACAAAGACAAGACAAAGACAAGACAAAGACAAGACAAAGACAAGACAAAGACAAGACAAAGACAAGACAAAGACAAGACAAAGACAAGACAAAGACAAGACAAAGACAAGACAAAGACAAGACAAAGACAAGACAAAGACAAGACAAAGACAAGACAAAGACAAGACAAAGACAAGACAAAGACAAGACAAAGACAAGACAAAGACAAGACAAAGACAAGACAAAGACAAGACAAAGACAAGACAAAGACAAGACAAAGACAAGACAAAGACAAGACAAAGACAAGACAAAGACAAGACAAAGACAAGACAAAGACAAGACAAAGACAAGACAAAGACAAGACAAAGACAAGACAAAGACAAGACAAAGACAAGACAAAGACAAGACAAAGACAAGACAAAGACAAGACAAAGACAAGACAAAGACAAGACAAAGACAAGACAAAGACAAGACAAAGACAAGACAAAGACAAGACAAAGACAAGACAAAGACAAGACAAAGACAAGACAAAGACAAGACAAAGACAAGACAAAGACAAGACAAAGACAAGACAAAGACAAGACAAAGACAAGACAAAGACAAGACAAAGACAAGACAAAGACAAGACAAAGACAAGACAAAGACAAGACAAAGACAAGACAAAGACAAGACAAAGACAAGACAAAGACAAGACAAAGACAAGACAAAGACAAGACAAAGACAAGACAAAGACAAGACAAAGACAAGACAAAGACAAGACAAAGACAAGACAAAGACAAGACAAAGACAAGACAAAGACAAGACAAAGACAAGACAAAGACAAGACAAAGACAAGACAAAGACAAGACAAAGACAAGACAAAGACAAGACAAAGACAAGACAAAGACAAGACAAAGACAAGACAAAGACAAGACAAAGACAAGACAAAGACAAGACAAAGACAAGACAAAGACAAGACAAAGACAAGACAAAGACAAGACAAAGACAAGACAAAGACAAGACAAAGACAAGACAAAGACAAGACAAAGACAAGACAAAGACAAGACAAAGACAAGACAAAGACAAGACAAAGACAAGACAAAGACAAGACAAAGACAAGACAAAGACAAGACAAAGACAAGACAAAGACAAGACAAAGACAAGACAAAGACAAGACAAAGACAAGACAAAGACAAGACAAAGACAAGACAAAGACAAGACAAAGACAAGACAAAGACAAGACAAAGACAAGACAAAGACAAGACAAAGACAAGACAAAGACAAGACAAAGACAAGACAAAGACAAGACAAAGACAAGACAAAGACAAGACAAAGACAAGACAAAGACAAGACAAAGACAAGACAAAGACAAGACAAAGACAAGACAAAGACAAGACAAAGACAAGACAAAGACAAGACAAAGACAAGACAAAGACAAGACAAAGACAAGACAAAGACAAGACAAAGACAAGACAAAGACAAGACAAAGACAAGACAAAGACAAGACAAAGACAAGACAAAGACAAGACAAAGACAAGACAAAGACAAGACAAAGACAAGACAAAGACAAGACAAAGACAAGACAAAGACAAGACAAAGACAAGACAAAGACAAGACAAAGACAAGACAAAGACAAGACAAAGACAAGACAAAGACAAGACAAAGACAAGACAAAGACAAGACAAAGACAAGACAAAGACAAGACAAAGACAAGACAAAGACAAGACAAAGACAAGACAAAGACAAGACAAAGACAAGACAAAGACAAGACAAAGACAAGACAAAGACAAGACAAAGACAAGACAAAGACAAGACAAAGACAAGACAAAGACAAGACAAAGACAAGACAAAGACAAGACAAAGACAAGACAAAGACAAGACAAAGACAAGACAAAGACAAGACAAAGACAAGACAAAGACAAGACAAAGACAAGACAAAGACAAGACAAAGACAAGACAAAGACAAGACAAAGACAAGACAAAGACAAGACAAAGACAAGACAAAGACAAGACAAAGACAAGACAAAGACAAGACAAAGACAAGACAAAGACAAGACAAAGACAAGACAAAGACAAGACAAAGACAAGACAAAGACAAGACAAAGACAAGACAAAGACAAGACAAAGACAAGACAAAGACAAGACAAAGACAAGACAAAGACAAGACAAAGACAAGACAAAGACAAGACAAAGACAAGACAAAGACAAGACAAAGACAAGACAAAGACAAGACAAAGACAAGACAAAGACAAGACAAAGACAAGACAAAGACAAGACAAAGACAAGACAAAGACAAGACAAAGACAAGACAAAGACAAGACAAAGACAAGACAAAGACAAGACAAAGACAAGACAAAGACAAGACAAAGACAAGACAAAGACAAGACAAAGACAAGACAAAGACAAGACAAAGACAAGACAAAGACAAGACAAAGACAAGACAAAGACAAGACAAAGACAAGACAAAGACAAGACAAAGACAAGACAAAGACAAGACAAAGACAAGACAAAGACAAGACAAAGACAAGACAAAGACAAGACAAAGACAAGACAAAGACAAGACAAAGACAAGACAAAGACAAGACAAAGACAAGACAAAGACAAGACAAAGACAAGACAAAGACAAGACAAAGACAAGACAAAGACAAGACAAAGACAAGACAAAGACAAGACAAAGACAAGACAAAGACAAGACAAAGACAAGACAAAGACAAGACAAAGACAAGACAAAGACAAGACAAAGACAAGACAAAGACAAGACAAAGACAAGACAAAGACAAGACAAAGACAAGACAAAGACAAGACAAAGACAAGACAAAGACAAGACAAAGACAAGACAAAGACAAGACAAAGACAAGACAAAGACAAGACAAAGACAAGACAAAGACAAGACAAAGACAAGACAAAGACAAGACAAAGACAAGACAAAGACAAGACAAAGACAAGACAAAGACAAGACAAAGACAAGACAAAGACAAGACAAAGACAAGACAAAGACAAGACAAAGACAAGACAAAGACAAGACAAAGACAAGACAAAGACAAGACAAAGACAAGACAAAGACAAGACAAAGACAAGACAAAGACAAGACAAAGACAAGACAAAGACAAGACAAAGACAAGACAAAGACAAGACAAAGACAAGACAAAGACAAGACAAAGACAAGACAAAGACAAGACAAAGACAAGACAAAGACAAGACAAAGACAAGACAAAGACAAGACAAAGACAAGACAAAGACAAGACAAAGACAAGACAAAGACAAGACAAAGACAAGACAAAGACAAGACAAAGACAAGACAAAGACAAGACAAAGACAAGACAAAGACAAGACAAAGACAAGACAAAGACAAGACAAAGACAAGACAAAGACAAGACAAAGACAAGACAAAGACAAGACAAAGACAAGACAAAGACAAGACAAAGACAAGACAAAGACAAGACAAAGACAAGACAAAGACAAGACAAAGACAAGACAAAGACAAGACAAAGACAAGACAAAGACAAGACAAAGACAAGACAAAGACAAGACAAAGACAAGACAAAGACAAGACAAAGACAAGACAAAGACAAGACAAAGACAAGACAAAGACAAGACAAAGACAAGACAAAGACAAGACAAAGACAAGACAAAGACAAGACAAAGACAAGACAAAGACAAGACAAAGACAAGACAAAGACAAGACAAAGACAAGACAAAGACAAGACAAAGACAAGACAAAGACAAGACAAAGACAAGACAAAGACAAGACAAAGACAAGACAAAGACAAGACAAAGACAAGACAAAGACAAGACAAAGACAAGACAAAGACAAGACAAAGACAAGACAAAGACAAGACAAAGACAAGACAAAGACAAGACAAAGACAAGACAAAGACAAGACAAAGACAAGACAAAGACAAGACAAAGACAAGACAAAGACAAGACAAAGACAAGACAAAGACAAGACAAAGACAAGACAAAGACAAGACAAAGACAAGACAAAGACAAGACAAAGACAAGACAAAGACAAGACAAAGACAAGACAAAGACAAGACAAAGACAAGACAAAGACAAGACAAAGACAAGACAAAGACAAGACAAAGACAAGACAAAGACAAGACAAAGACAAGACAAAGACAAGACAAAGACAAGACAAAGACAAGACAAAGACAAGACAAAGACAAGACAAAGACAAGACAAAGACAAGACAAAGACAAGACAAAGACAAGACAAAGACAAGACAAAGACAAGACAAAGACAAGACAAAGACAAGACAAAGACAAGACAAAGACAAGACAAAGACAAGACAAAGACAAGACAAAGACAAGACAAAGACAAGACAAAGACAAGACAAAGACAAGACAAAGACAAGACAAAGACAAGACAAAGACAAGACAAAGACAAGACAAAGACAAGACAAAGACAAGACAAAGACAAGACAAAGACAAGACAAAGACAAGACAAAGACAAGACAAAGACAAGACAAAGACAAGACAAAGACAAGACAAAGACAAGACAAAGACAAGACAAAGACAAGACAAAGACAAGACAAAGACAAGACAAAGACAAGACAAAGACAAGACAAAGACAAGACAAAGACAAGACAAAGACAAGACAAAGACAAGACAAAGACAAGACAAAGACAAGACAAAGACAAGACAAAGACAAGACAAAGACAAGACAAAGACAAGACAAAGACAAGACAAAGACAAGACAAAGACAAGACAAAGACAAGACAAAGACAAGACAAAGACAAGACAAAGACAAGACAAAGACAAGACAAAGACAAGACAAAGACAAGACAAAGACAAGACAAAGACAAGACAAAGACAAGACAAAGACAAGACAAAGACAAGACAAAGACAAGACAAAGACAAGACAAAGACAAGACAAAGACAAGACAAAGACAAGACAAAGACAAGACAAAGACAAGACAAAGACAAGACAAAGACAAGACAAAGACAAGACAAAGACAAGACAAAGACAAGACAAAGACAAGACAAAGACAAGACAAAGACAAGACAAAGACAAGACAAAGACAAGACAAAGACAAGACAAAGACAAGACAAAGACAAGACAAAGACAAGACAAAGACAAGACAAAGACAAGACAAAGACAAGACAAAGACAAGACAAAGACAAGACAAAGACAAGACAAAGACAAGACAAAGACAAGACAAAGACAAGACAAAGACAAGACAAAGACAAGACAAAGACAAGACAAAGACAAGACAAAGACAAGACAAAGACAAGACAAAGACAAGACAAAGACAAGACAAAGACAAGACAAAGACAAGACAAAGACAAGACAAAGACAAGACAAAGACAAGACAAAGACAAGACAAAGACAAGACAAAGACAAGACAAAGACAAGACAAAGACAAGACAAAGACAAGACAAAGACAAGACAAAGACAAGACAAAGACAAGACAAAGACAAGACAAAGACAAGACAAAGACAAGACAAAGACAAGACAAAGACAAGACAAAGACAAGACAAAGACAAGACAAAGACAAGACAAAGACAAGACAAAGACAAGACAAAGACAAGACAAAGACAAGACAAAGACAAGACAAAGACAAGACAAAGACAAGACAAAGACAAGACAAAGACAAGACAAAGACAAGACAAAGACAAGACAAAGACAAGACAAAGACAAGACAAAGACAAGACAAAGACAAGACAAAGACAAGACAAAGACAAGACAAAGACAAGACAAAGACAAGACAAAGACAAGACAAAGACAAGACAAAGACAAGACAAAGACAAGACAAAGACAAGACAAAGACAAGACAAAGACAAGACAAAGACAAGACAAAGACAAGACAAAGACAAGACAAAGACAAGACAAAGACAAGACAAAGACAAGACAAAGACAAGACAAAGACAAGACAAAGACAAGACAAAGACAAGACAAAGACAAGACAAAGACAAGACAAAGACAAGACAAAGACAAGACAAAGACAAGACAAAGACAAGACAAAGACAAGACAAAGACAAGACAAAGACAAGACAAAGACAAGACAAAGACAAGACAAAGACAAGACAAAGACAAGACAAAGACAAGACAAAGACAAGACAAAGACAAGACAAAGACAAGACAAAGACAAGACAAAGACAAGACAAAGACAAGACAAAGACAAGACAAAGACAAGACAAAGACAAGACAAAGACAAGACAAAGACAAGACAAAGACAAGACAAAGACAAGACAAAGACAAGACAAAGACAAGACAAAGACAAGACAAAGACAAGACAAAGACAAGACAAAGACAAGACAAAGACAAGACAAAGACAAGACAAAGACAAGACAAAGACAAGACAAAGACAAGACAAAGACAAGACAAAGACAAGACAAAGACAAGACAAAGACAAGACAAAGACAAGACAAAGACAAGACAAAGACAAGACAAAGACAAGACAAAGACAAGACAAAGACAAGACAAAGACAAGACAAAGACAAGACAAAGACAAGACAAAGACAAGACAAAGACAAGACAAAGACAAGACAAAGACAAGACAAAGACAAGACAAAGACAAGACAAAGACAAGACAAAGACAAGACAAAGACAAGACAAAGACAAGACAAAGACAAGACAAAGACAAGACAAAGACAAGACAAAGACAAGACAAAGACAAGACAAAGACAAGACAAAGACAAGACAAAGACAAGACAAAGACAAGACAAAGACAAGACAAAGACAAGACAAAGACAAGACAAAGACAAGACAAAGACAAGACAAAGACAAGACAAAGACAAGACAAAGACAAGACAAAGACAAGACAAAGACAAGACAAAGACAAGACAAAGACAAGACAAAGACAAGACAAAGACAAGACAAAGACAAGACAAAGACAAGACAAAGACAAGACAAAGACAAGACAAAGACAAGACAAAGACAAGACAAAGACAAGACAAAGACAAGACAAAGACAAGACAAAGACAAGACAAAGACAAGACAAAGACAAGACAAAGACAAGACAAAGACAAGACAAAGACAAGACAAAGACAAGACAAAGACAAGACAAAGACAAGACAAAGACAAGACAAAGACAAGACAAAGACAAGACAAAGACAAGACAAAGACAAGACAAAGACAAGACAAAGACAAGACAAAGACAAGACAAAGACAAGACAAAGACAAGACAAAGACAAGACAAAGACAAGACAAAGACAAGACAAAGACAAGACAAAGACAAGACAAAGACAAGACAAAGACAAGACAAAGACAAGACAAAGACAAGACAAAGACAAGACAAAGACAAGACAAAGACAAGACAAAGACAAGACAAAGACAAGACAAAGACAAGACAAAGACAAGACAAAGACAAGACAAAGACAAGACAAAGACAAGACAAAGACAAGACAAAGACAAGACAAAGACAAGACAAAGACAAGACAAAGACAAGACAAAGACAAGACAAAGACAAGACAAAGACAAGACAAAGACAAGACAAAGACAAGACAAAGACAAGACAAAGACAAGACAAAGACAAGACAAAGACAAGACAAAGACAAGACAAAGACAAGACAAAGACAAGACAAAGACAAGACAAAGACAAGACAAAGACAAGACAAAGACAAGACAAAGACAAGACAAAGACAAGACAAAGACAAGACAAAGACAAGACAAAGACAAGACAAAGACAAGACAAAGACAAGACAAAGACAAGACAAAGACAAGACAAAGACAAGACAAAGACAAGACAAAGACAAGACAAAGACAAGACAAAGACAAGACAAAGACAAGACAAAGACAAGACAAAGACAAGACAAAGACAAGACAAAGACAAGACAAAGACAAGACAAAGACAAGACAAAGACAAGACAAAGACAAGACAAAGACAAGACAAAGACAAGACAAAGACAAGACAAAGACAAGACAAAGACAAGACAAAGACAAGACAAAGACAAGACAAAGACAAGACAAAGACAAGACAAAGACAAGACAAAGACAAGACAAAGACAAGACAAAGACAAGACAAAGACAAGACAAAGACAAGACAAAGACAAGACAAAGACAAGACAAAGACAAGACAAAGACAAGACAAAGACAAGACAAAGACAAGACAAAGACAAGACAAAGACAAGACAAAGACAAGACAAAGACAAGACAAAGACAAGACAAAGACAAGACAAAGACAAGACAAAGACAAGACAAAGACAAGACAAAGACAAGACAAAGACAAGACAAAGACAAGACAAAGACAAGACAAAGACAAGACAAAGACAAGACAAAGACAAGACAAAGACAAGACAAAGACAAGACAAAGACAAGACAAAGACAAGACAAAGACAAGACAAAGACAAGACAAAGACAAGACAAAGACAAGACAAAGACAAGACAAAGACAAGACAAAGACAAGACAAAGACAAGACAAAGACAAGACAAAGACAAGACAAAGACAAGACAAAGACAAGACAAAGACAAGACAAAGACAAGACAAAGACAAGACAAAGACAAGACAAAGACAAGACAAAGACAAGACAAAGACAAGACAAAGACAAGACAAAGACAAGACAAAGACAAGACAAAGACAAGACAAAGACAAGACAAAGACAAGACAAAGACAAGACAAAGACAAGACAAAGACAAGACAAAGACAAGACAAAGACAAGACAAAGACAAGACAAAGACAAGACAAAGACAAGACAAAGACAAGACAAAGACAAGACAAAGACAAGACAAAGACAAGACAAAGACAAGACAAAGACAAGACAAAGACAAGACAAAGACAAGACAAAGACAAGACAAAGACAAGACAAAGACAAGACAAAGACAAGACAAAGACAAGACAAAGACAAGACAAAGACAAGACAAAGACAAGACAAAGACAAGACAAAGACAAGACAAAGACAAGACAAAGACAAGACAAAGACAAGACAAAGACAAGACAAAGACAAGACAAAGACAAGACAAAGACAAGACAAAGACAAGACAAAGACAAGACAAAGACAAGACAAAGACAAGACAAAGACAAGACAAAGACAAGACAAAGACAAGACAAAGACAAGACAAAGACAAGACAAAGACAAGACAAAGACAAGACAAAGACAAGACAAAGACAAGACAAAGACAAGACAAAGACAAGACAAAGACAAGACAAAGACAAGACAAAGACAAGACAAAGACAAGACAAAGACAAGACAAAGACAAGACAAAGACAAGACAAAGACAAGACAAAGACAAGACAAAGACAAGACAAAGACAAGACAAAGACAAGACAAAGACAAGACAAAGACAAGACAAAGACAAGACAAAGACAAGACAAAGACAAGACAAAGACAAGACAAAGACAAGACAAAGACAAGACAAAGACAAGACAAAGACAAGACAAAGACAAGACAAAGACAAGACAAAGACAAGACAAAGACAAGACAAAGACAAGACAAAGACAAGACAAAGACAAGACAAAGACAAGACAAAGACAAGACAAAGACAAGACAAAGACAAGACAAAGACAAGACAAAGACAAGACAAAGACAAGACAAAGACAAGACAAAGACAAGACAAAGACAAGACAAAGACAAGACAAAGACAAGACAAAGACAAGACAAAGACAAGACAAAGACAAGACAAAGACAAGACAAAGACAAGACAAAGACAAGACAAAGACAAGACAAAGACAAGACAAAGACAAGACAAAGACAAGACAAAGACAAGACAAAGACAAGACAAAGACAAGACAAAGACAAGACAAAGACAAGACAAAGACAAGACAAAGACAAGACAAAGACAAGACAAAGACAAGACAAAGACAAGACAAAGACAAGACAAAGACAAGACAAAGACAAGACAAAGACAAGACAAAGACAAGACAAAGACAAGACAAAGACAAGACAAAGACAAGACAAAGACAAGACAAAGACAAGACAAAGACAAGACAAAGACAAGACAAAGACAAGACAAAGACAAGACAAAGACAAGACAAAGACAAGACAAAGACAAGACAAAGACAAGACAAAGACAAGACAAAGACAAGACAAAGACAAGACAAAGACAAGACAAAGACAAGACAAAGACAAGACAAAGACAAGACAAAGACAAGACAAAGACAAGACAAAGACAAGACAAAGACAAGACAAAGACAAGACAAAGACAAGACAAAGACAAGACAAAGACAAGACAAAGACAAGACAAAGACAAGACAAAGACAAGACAAAGACAAGACAAAGACAAGACAAAGACAAGACAAAGACAAGACAAAGACAAGACAAAGACAAGACAAAGACAAGACAAAGACAAGACAAAGACAAGACAAAGACAAGACAAAGACAAGACAAAGACAAGACAAAGACAAGACAAAGACAAGACAAAGACAAGACAAAGACAAGACAAAGACAAGACAAAGACAAGACAAAGACAAGACAAAGACAAGACAAAGACAAGACAAAGACAAGACAAAGACAAGACAAAGACAAGACAAAGACAAGACAAAGACAAGACAAAGACAAGACAAAGACAAGACAAAGACAAGACAAAGACAAGACAAAGACAAGACAAAGACAAGACAAAGACAAGACAAAGACAAGACAAAGACAAGACAAAGACAAGACAAAGACAAGACAAAGACAAGACAAAGACAAGACAAAGACAAGACAAAGACAAGACAAAGACAAGACAAAGACAAGACAAAGACAAGACAAAGACAAGACAAAGACAAGACAAAGACAAGACAAAGACAAGACAAAGACAAGACAAAGACAAGACAAAGACAAGACAAAGACAAGACAAAGACAAGACAAAGACAAGACAAAGACAAGACAAAGACAAGACAAAGACAAGACAAAGACAAGACAAAGACAAGACAAAGACAAGACAAAGACAAGACAAAGACAAGACAAAGACAAGACAAAGACAAGACAAAGACAAGACAAAGACAAGACAAAGACAAGACAAAGACAAGACAAAGACAAGACAAAGACAAGACAAAGACAAGACAAAGACAAGACAAAGACAAAAAGACAAGACAAAGACAAGACAAAGACAAGACAAAGACAAGACAAAGACAAGACAAAGACAAGACAAAGACAAGACAAAGACAAGACAAAGACAAGACAAAGACAAGACAAAGACAAGACAAAGACAAGACAAAGACAAGACAAAGACAAGACAAAGACAAGACAAAGACAAGACAAAGACAAGAGACAAAGACAAGACAAAGACAAGACAAAGACAAGACAAAGACAAGACAAAGACAAGACAAAGACAAGACAAAGACAAGACAAAGACAAGACAAAGACAAGACAAAGACAAGACAAAGACAAGACAAAGACAAGACAAAGACAAGACAAAGACAAGACAAAGACAAGACAAAGACAAGACAAAGACAAGACAAAGACAAGACAAAGACAAGACAAAGACAAGACAAAGACAAGACAAAGACAAGACAAAGACAAGACAAAGACAAGACAAAGACAAGACAAAGACAAGACAAAGACAAGACAAAGACAAGACAAAGACAAGACAAAGACAAGACAAAGACAAGACAAAGACAAGACAAAGACAAGACAAAGACAAGACAAAGACAAGACAAAGACAAGACAAAGACAAGACAAAGACAAGACAAAGACAAGACAAAGACAAGACAAAGACAAGACAAAGACAAGACAAAGACAAGACAAAGACAAGACAAAGACAAGACAAAGACAAGACAAAGACAAGACAAAGACAAGACAAAGACAAGACAAAGACAAGACAAAGACAAGACAAGACAAGACAAAGACAAGACAAAGACAAGACAAAGACAAGACAAAGACAAGACAAAGACAAGACAAAGACAAGACAAAGACAAGACAAAGACAAGACAAAGACAAGACAAAGACAAGACAAAGACAAGACAAAGACAAGACAAAGACAAGACAAAGACAAGACAAAGACAAGACAAAGACAAGACAAAGACAAGACAAAGACAAGACAAAGACAAGACAAAGACAAGACAAAGACAAGACAAAGACAAGACAAAGACAAGACAAAGACAAGACAAAGACAAGACAAAGACAAGACAAAGACAAGACAAAGACAAGACAAAGACAAGACAAAGACAAGACAAAGACAAGACAAAGACAAGACAAAGACAAGACAAAGACAAGACAAAGACAAGACAAAGACAAGACAAAGACAAGACAAAGACAAGACAAAGACAAGACAAAGACAAGACAAAGACAAGACAAAGACAAGACAAAGACAAGACAAAGACAAGACAAAGACAAGACAAAGACAAGACAAAGACAAGACAAAGACAAGACAAAGACAAGACAAAGACAAGACAAAGACAAGACAAAGACAAGACAAAGACAAGACAAAGACAAGACAAAGACAAGACAAAGACAAGACAAAGACAAGACAAAGACAAGACAAAGACAAGACAAAGACAAGACAAAGACAAGACAAAGACAAGACAAAGACAAGACAAAGACAAGACAAAGACAAGACAAAGACAAGACAAAGACAAGACAAAGACAAGAGACAAGACAAAGACAAGACAAAGACAAGACAAAGACAAGACAAAGACAAGACAAAGACAAGACAAAGACAAGACAAAGACAAGACAAAGACAAGACAAAGACAAGACAAAGACAAGACAAAGACAAGACAAAGACAAGACAAAGACAAGACAAAGACAAGACAAAGACAAGACAAAGACAAGACAAAGACAAGACAAAGACAAGACAAAGACAAGACAAAGACAAGACAAAGACAAGACAAAGACAAGACAAAGACAAGACAAAGACAAGACAAAGACAAGACAAAGACAAGACAAAGACAAGACAAAGACAAGACAAAGACAAGACAAAGACAAGACAAAGACAAGACAAAGACAAGACAAAGACAAGACAAAGACAAGACAAAGACAAGACAAAGACAAGACAAAGACAAGACAAAGACAAGACAAAGACAAGACAAAGACAAGACAAAGACAAGACAAAGACAAGACAAAGACAAGACAAAGACAAGACAAAGACAAGACAAAGACAAGACAAAGACAAGACAAAGACAAGACAAAGACAAGACAAAGACAAGACAAAGACAAGACAAAGACAAGACAAAGACAAGACAAAGACAAGACAAAGACAAGACAAAGACAAGACAAAGACAAGACAAAGACAAGACAAAGACAAGACAAAGACAAGACAAAGACAAGACAAAGACAAGACAAAGACAAGACAAAGACAAGACAAAGACAAGACAAAGACAAGACAAAGACAAGACAAAGACAAGACAAAGACAAGACAAAGACAAGACAAAGACAAGACAAAGACAAGACAAAGACAAGACAAAGACAAGACAAAGACAAGACAAAGACAAGACAAAGACAAGACAAAGACAAGACAAAGACAAGACAAAGACAAGACAAAGACAAGACAAAGACAAGACAAAGACAAGACAAAGACAAGACAAAGACAAGACAAAGACAAGACAAAGACAAGACAAAGACAAGACAAAGACAAGACAAAGACAAGACAAAGACAAGACAAAGACAAGACAAAGACAAGACAAAGACAAGACAAAGACAAGACAAAGACAAGACAAAGACAAGACAAAGACAAGACAAAGACAAGACAAAGACAAGACAAAGACAAGACAAAGACAAGACAAAGACAAGACAAAGACAAGACAAAGACAAGACAAAGACAAGACAAAGACAAGACAAAGACAAGACAAAGACAAGACAAAGACAAGACAAAGACAAGACAAAGACAAGACAAAGACAAGACAAAGACAAGACAAAGACAAGACAAAGACAAGACAAAGACAAGACAAAGACAAGACAAAGACAAGACAAAGACAAGACAAAGACAAGACAAAGACAAGACAAAGACAAGACAAAGACAAGACAAAGACAAGACAAAGACAAGACAAAGACAAGACAAAGACAAGACAAAGACAAGACAAAGACAAGACAAAGACAAGACAAAGACAAGACAAAGACAAGACAAAGACAAGACAAAGACAAGACAAAGACAAGACAAAGACAAGACAAAGACAAGACAAAGACAAGACAAAGACAAGACAAAGACAAGACAAAGACAAGACAAAGACAAGACAAAGACAAGACAAAGACAAGACAAAGACAAGACAAAGACAAGACAAAGACAAGACAAAGACAAGACAAAGACAAGACAAAGACAAGACAAAGACAAGACAAAGACAAGACAAAGACAAGACAAAGACAAGACAAAGACAAGACAAAGACAAGACAAAGACAAGACAAAGACAAGACAAAGACAAGACAAAGACAAGACAAAGACAAGACAAAGACAAGACAAAGACAAGACAAAGACAAGACAAAGACAAGACAAAGACAAGACAAAGACAAGACAAAGACAAGACAAAGACAAGACAAAGACAAGACAAAGACAAGACAAAGACAAGACAAAGACAAGACAAAGACAAGACAAAGACAAGACAAAGACAAGACAAAGACAAGACAAAGACAAGACAAAGACAAGACAAAGACAAGACAAAGACAAGACAAAGACAAGACAAAGACAAGACAAAGACAAGACAAAGACAAGACAAAGACAAGACAAAGACAAGACAAAGACAAGACAAAGACAAGACAAAGACAAGACAAAGACAAGACAAAGACAAGACAAAGACAAGACAAAGACAAGACAAAGACAAGACAAAGACAAGACAAAGACAAGACAAAGACAAGACAAAGACAAGACAAAGACAAGACAAAGACAAGACAAAGACAAGACAAAGACAAGACAAAGACAAGACAAAGACAAGACAAAGACAAGACAAAGACAAGACAAAGACAAGACAAAGACAAGACAAAGACAAGACAAAGACAAGACAAAGACAAGACAAAGACAAGACAAAGACAAGACAAAGACAAGACAAAGACAAGACAAAGACAAGACAAAGACAAGACAAAGACAAGACAAAGACAAGACAAAGACAAGACAAAGACAAGACAAAGACAAGACAAAGACAAGACAAAGACAAGACAAAGACAAGACAAAGACAAGACAAAGACAAGACAAAGACAAGACAAAGACAAGACAAAGACAAGACAAAGACAAGACAAAGACAAGACAAAGACAAGACAAAGACAAGACAAAGACAAGACAAAGACAAGACAAAGACAAGACAAAGACAAGACAAAGACAAGACAAAGACAAGACAAAGACAAGACAAAGACAAGACAAAGACAAGACAAAGACAAGACAAAGACAAGACAAAGACAAGACAAAGACAAGACAAAGACAAGACAAAGACAAGACAAAGACAAGACAAAGACAAGACAAAGACAAGACAAAGACAAGACAAAGACAAGACAAAGACAAGACAAAGACAAGACAAAGACAAGACAAAGACAAGACAAAGACAAGACAAAGACAAGACAAAGACAAGACAAAGACAAGACAAAGACAAGACAAAGACAAGACAAAGACAAGACAAAGACAAGACAAAGACAAGACAAAGACAAGACAAAGACAAGACAAAGACAAGACAAAGACAAGACAAAGACAAGACAAAGACAAGACAAAGACAAGACAAAGACAAGACAAAGACAAGACAAAGACAAGACAAAGACAAGACAAAGACAAGACAAAGACAAGACAAAGACAAGACAAAGACAAGACAAAGACAAGACAAAGACAAGACAAAGACAAGACAAAGACAAGACAAAGACAAGACAAAGACAAGACAAAGACAAGACAAAGACAAGACAAAGACAAGACAAAGACAAGACAAAGACAAGACAAAGACAAGACAAAGACAAGACAAAGACAAGACAAAGACAAGACAAAGACAAGACAAAGACAAGACAAAGACAAGACAAAGACAAGACAAAGACAAGACAAAGACAAGACAAAGACAAGACAAAGACAAGACAAAGACAAGACAAAGACAAGACAAAGACAAGACAAAGACAAGACAAAGACAAGACAAAGACAAGACAAAGACAAGACAAAGACAAGACAAAGACAAGACAAAGACAAGACAAAGACAAGACAAAGACAAGACAAAGACAAGACAAAGACAAGACAAAGACAAGACAAAGACAAGACAAAGACAAGACAAAGACAAGACAAAGACAAGACAAAGACAAGACAAAGACAAGACAAAGACAAGACAAAGACAAGACAAAGACAAGACAAAGACAAGACAAAGACAAGACAAAGACAAGACAAAGACAAGACAAAGACAAGACAAAGACAAGACAAAGACAAGACAAAGACAAGACAAAGACAAGACAAAGACAAGACAAAGACAAGACAAAGACAAGACAAAGACAAGACAAAGACAAGACAAAGACAAGACAAAGACAAGACAAAGACAAGACAAAGACAAGACAAAGACAAGACAAAGACAAGACAAAGACAAGACAAAGACAAGACAAAGACAAGACAAAGACAAGACAAAGACAAGACAAAGACAAGACAAAGACAAGACAAAGACAAGACAAAGACAAGACAAAGACAAGACAAAGACAAGACAAAGACAAGACAAAGACAAGACAAAGACAAGACAAAGACAAGACAAAGACAAGACAAAGACAAGACAAAGACAAGACAAAGACAAGACAAAGACAAGACAAAGACAAGACAAAGACAAGACAAAGACAAGACAAAGACAAGACAAAGACAAGACAAAGACAAGACAAAGACAAGACAAAGACAAGACAAAGACAAGACAAAGACAAGACAAAGACAAGACAAAGACAAGACAAAGACAAGACAAAGACAAGACAAAGACAAGACAAAGACAAGACAAAGACAAGACAAAGACAAGACAAAGACAAGACAAAGACAAGACAAAGACAAGACAAAGACAAGACAAAGACAAGACAAAGACAAGACAAAGACAAGACAAAGACAAGACAAAGACAAGACAAAGACAAGACAAAGACAAGACAAAGACAAGACAAAGACAAGACAAAGACAAGACAAAGACAAGACAAAGACAAGACAAAGACAAGACAAAGACAAGACAAAGACAAGACAAAGACAAGACAAAGACAAGACAAAGACAAGACAAAGACAAGACAAAGACAAGACAAAGACAAGACAAAGACAAGACAAAGACAAGACAAAGACAAGACAAAGACAAGACAAAGACAAGACAAAGACAAGACAAAGACAAGACAAAGACAAGACAAAGACAAGACAAAGACAAGACAAAGACAAGACAAAGACAAGACAAAGACAAGACAAAGACAAGACAAAGACAAGACAAAGACAAGACAAAGACAAGACAAAGACAAGACAAAGACAAGACAAAGACAAGACAAAGACAAGACAAAGACAAGACAAAGACAAGACAAAGACAAGACAAAGACAAGACAAAGACAAGACAAAGACAAGACAAAGACAAGACAAAGACAAGACAAAGACAAGACAAAGACAAGACAAAGACAAGACAAAGACAAGACAAAGACAAGACAAAGACAAGACAAAGACAAGACAAAGACAAGACAAAGACAAGACAAAGACAAGACAAAGACAAGACAAAGACAAGACAAAGACAAGACAAAGACAAGACAAAGACAAGACAAAGACAAGACAAAGACAAGACAAAGACAAGACAAAGACAAGACAAAGACAAGACAAAGACAAGACAAAGACAAGACAAAGACAAGACAAAGACAAGACAAAGACAAGACAAAGACAAGACAAAGACAAGACAAAGACAAGACAAAGACAAGACAAAGACAAGACAAAGACAAGACAAAGACAAGACAAAGACAAGACAAAGACAAGACAAAGACAAGACAAAGACAAGACAAAGACAAGACAAAGACAAGACAAAGACAAGACAAAGACAAGACAAAGACAAGACAAAGACAAGACAAAGACAAGACAAAGACAAGACAAAGACAAGACAAAGACAAGACAAAGACAAGACAAAGACAAGACAAAGACAAGACAAAGACAAGACAAAGACAAGACAAAGACAAGACAAAGACAAGACAAAGACAAGACAAAGACAAGACAAAGACAAGACAAAGACAAGACAAAGACAAGACAAAGACAAGACAAAGACAAGACAAAGACAAGACAAAGACAAGACAAAGACAAGACAAAGACAAGACAAAGACAAGACAAAGACAAGACAAAGACAAGACAAAGACAAGACAAAGACAAGACAAAGACAAGACAAAGACAAGACAAAGACAAGACAAAGACAAGACAAAGACAAGACAAAGACAAGACAAAGACAAGACAAAGACAAGACAAAGACAAGACAAAGACAAGACAAAGACAAGACAAAGACAAGACAAAGACAAGACAAAGACAAGACAAAGACAAGACAAAGACAAGACAAAGACAAGACAAAGACAAGACAAAGACAAGACAAAGACAAGACAAAGACAAGACAAAGACAAGACAAAGACAAGACAAAGACAAGACAAAGACAAGACAAAGACAAGACAAAGACAAGACAAAGACAAGACAAAGACAAGACAAAGACAAGACAAAGACAAGACAAAGACAAGACAAAGACAAGACAAAGACAAGACAAAGACAAGACAAAGACAAGACAAAGACAAGACAAAGACAAGACAAAGACAAGACAAAGACAAGACAAAGACAAGACAAAGACAAGACAAAGACAAGACAAAGACAAGACAAAGACAAGACAAAGACAAGACAAAGACAAGACAAAGACAAGACAAAGACAAGACAAAGACAAGACAAAGACAAGACAAAGACAAGACAAAGACAAGACAAAGACAAGACAAAGACAAGACAAAGACAAGACAAAGACAAGACAAAGACAAGACAAAGACAAGACAAAGACAAGACAAAGACAAGACAAAGACAAGACAAAGACAAGACAAAGACAAGACAAAGACAAGACAAAGACAAGACAAAGACAAGACAAAGACAAGACAAAGACAAGACAAAGACAAGACAAAGACAAGACAAAGACAAGACAAAGACAAGACAAAGACAAGACAAAGACAAGACAAAGACAAGACAAAGACAAGACAAAGACAAGACAAAGACAAGACAAAGACAAGACAAAGACAAGACAAAGACAAGACAAAGACAAGACAAAGACAAGACAAAGACAAGACAAAGACAAGACAAAGACAAGACAAAGACAAGACAAAGACAAGACAAAGACAAGACAAAGACAAGACAAAGACAAGACAAAGACAAGACAAAGACAAGACAAAGACAAGACAAAGACAAGACAAAGACAAGACAAAGACAAGACAAAGACAAGACAAAGACAAGACAAAGACAAGACAAAGACAAGACAAAGACAAGACAAAGACAAGACAAAGACAAGACAAAGACAAGACAAAGACAAGACAAAGACAAGACAAAGACAAGACAAAGACAAGACAAAGACAAGACAAAGACAAGACAAAGACAAGACAAAGACAAGACAAAGACAAGACAAAGACAAGACAAAGACAAGACAAAGACAAGACAAAGACAAGACAAAGACAAGACAAAGACAAGACAAAGACAAGACAAAGACAAGACAAAGACAAGACAAAGACAAGACAAAGACAAGACAAAGACAAGACAAAGACAAGACAAAGACAAGACAAAGACAAGACAAAGACAAGACAAAGACAAGACAAAGACAAGACAAAGACAAGACAAAGACAAGACAAAGACAAGACAAAGACAAGACAAAGACAAGACAAAGACAAGACAAAGACAAGACAAAGACAAGACAAAGACAAGACAAAGACAAGACAAAGACAAGACAAAGACAAGACAAAGACAAGACAAAGACAAGACAAAGACAAGACAAAGACAAGACAAAGACAAGACAAAGACAAGACAAAGACAAGACAAAGACAAGACAAAGACAAGACAAAGACAAGACAAAGACAAGACAAAGACAAGACAAAGACAAGACAAAGACAAGACAAAGACAAGACAAAGACAAGACAAAGACAAGACAAAGACAAGACAAAGACAAGACAAAGACAAGACAAAGACAAGACAAAGACAAGACAAAGACAAGACAAAGACAAGACAAAGACAAGACAAAGACAAGACAAAGACAAGACAAAGACAAGACAAAGACAAGACAAAGACAAGACAAAGACAAGACAAAGACAAGACAAAGACAAGACAAAGACAAGACAAAGACAAGACAAAGACAAGACAAAGACAAGACAAAGACAAGACAAAGACAAGACAAAGACAAGACAAAGACAAGACAAAGACAAGACAAAGACAAGACAAAGACAAGACAAAGACAAGACAAAGACAAGACAAAGACAAGACAAAGACAAGACAAAGACAAGACAAAGACAAGACAAAGACAAGACAAAGACAAGACAAAGACAAGACAAAGACAAGACAAAGACAAGACAAAGACAAGACAAAGACAAGACAAAGACAAGACAAAGACAAGACAAAGACAAGACAAAGACAAGACAAAGACAAGACAAAGACAAGACAAAGACAAGACAAAGACAAGACAAAGACAAGACAAAGACAAGACAAAGACAAGACAAAGACAAGACAAAGACAAGACAAAGACAAGACAAAGACAAGACAAAGACAAGACAAAGACAAGACAAAGACAAGACAAAGACAAGACAAAGACAAGACAAAGACAAGACAAAGACAAGACAAAGACAAGACAAAGACAAGACAAAGACAAGACAAAGACAAGACAAAGACAAGACAAAGACAAGACAAAGACAAGACAAAGACAAGACAAAGACAAGACAAAGACAAGACAAAGACAAGACAAAGACAAGACAAAGACAAGACAAAGACAAGACAAAGACAAGACAAAGACAAGACAAAGACAAGACAAAGACAAGACAAAGACAAGACAAAGACAAGACAAAGACAAGACAAAGACAAGACAAAGACAAGACAAAGACAAGACAAAGACAAGACAAAGACAAGACAAAGACAAGACAAAGACAAGACAAAGACAAGACAAAGACAAGACAAAGACAAGACAAAGACAAGACAAAGACAAGACAAAGACAAGACAAAGACAAGACAAAGACAAGACAAAGACAAGACAAAGACAAGACAAAGACAAGACAAAGACAAGACAAAGACAAGACAAAGACAAGACAAAGACAAGACAAAGACAAGACAAAGACAAGACAAAGACAAGACAAAGACAAGACAAAGACAAGACAAAGACAAGACAAAGACAAGACAAAGACAAGACAAAGACAAGACAAAGACAAGACAAAGACAAGACAAAGACAAGACAAAGACAAGACAAAGACAAGACAAAGACAAGACAAAGACAAGACAAAGACAAGACAAAGACAAGACAAAGACAAGACAAAGACAAGACAAAGACAAGACAAAGACAAGACAAAGACAAGACAAAGACAAGACAAAGACAAGACAAAGACAAGACAAAGACAAGACAAAGACAAGACAAAGACAAGACAAAGACAAGACAAAGACAAGACAAAGACAAGACAAAGACAAGACAAAGACAAGACAAAGACAAGACAAAGACAAGACAAAGACAAGACAAAGACAAGACAAAGACAAGACAAAGACAAGACAAAGACAAGACAAAGACAAGACAAAGACAAGACAAAGACAAGACAAAGACAAGACAAAGACAAGACAAAGACAAGACAAAGACAAGACAAAGACAAGACAAAGACAAGACAAAGACAAGACAAAGACAAGACAAAGACAAGACAAAGACAAGACAAAGACAAGACAAAGACAAGACAAAGACAAGACAAAGACAAGACAAAGACAAGACAAAGACAAGACAAAGACAAGACAAAGACAAGACAAAGACAAGACAAAGACAAGACAAAGACAAGACAAAGACAAGACAAAGACAAGACAAAGACAAGACAAAGACAAGACAAAGACAAGACAAAGACAAGACAAAGACAAGACAAAGACAAGACAAAGACAAGACAAAGACAAGACAAAGACAAGACAAAGACAAGACAAAGACAAGACAAAGACAAGACAAAGACAAGACAAAGACAAGACAAAGACAAGACAAAGACAAGACAAAGACAAGACAAAGACAAGACAAAGACAAGACAAAGACAAGACAAAGACAAGACAAAGACAAGACAAAGACAAGACAAAGACAAGACAAAGACAAGACAAAGACAAGACAAAGACAAGACAAAGACAAGACAAAGACAAGACAAAGACAAGACAAAGACAAGACAAAGACAAGACAAAGACAAGACAAAGACAAGACAAAGACAAGACAAAGACAAGACAAAGACAAGACAAAGACAAGACAAAGACAAGACAAAGACAAGACAAAGACAAGACAAAGACAAGACAAAGACAAGACAAAGACAAGACAAAGACAAGACAAAGACAAGACAAAGACAAGACAAAGACAAGACAAAGACAAGACAAAGACAAGACAAAGACAAGACAAAGACAAGACAAAGACAAGACAAAGACAAGACAAAGACAAGACAAAGACAAGACAAAGACAAGACAAAGACAAGACAAAGACAAGACAAAGACAAGACAAAGACAAGACAAAGACAAGACAAAGACAAGACAAAGACAAGACAAAGACAAGACAAAGACAAGACAAAGACAAGACAAAGACAAGACAAAGACAAGACAAAGACAAGACAAAGACAAGACAAAGACAAGACAAAGACAAGACAAAGACAAGACAAAGACAAGACAAAGACAAGACAAAGACAAGACAAAGACAAGACAAAGACAAGACAAAGACAAGACAAAGACAAGACAAAGACAAGACAAAGACAAGACAAAGACAAGACAAAGACAAGACAAAGACAAGACAAAGACAAGACAAAGACAAGACAAAGACAAGACAAAGACAAGACAAAGACAAGACAAAGACAAGACAAAGACAAGACAAAGACAAGACAAAGACAAGACAAAGACAAGACAAAGACAAGACAAAGACAAGACAAAGACAAGACAAAGACAAGACAAAGACAAGACAAAGACAAGACAAAGACAAGACAAAGACAAGACAAAGACAAGACAAAGACAAGACAAAGACAAGACAAAGACAAGACAAAGACAAGACAAAGACAAGACAAAGACAAGACAAAGACAAGACAAAGACAAGACAAAGACAAGACAAAGACAAGACAAAGACAAGACAAAGACAAGACAAAGACAAGACAAAGACAAGACAAAGACAAGACAAAGACAAGACAAAGACAAGACAAAGACAAGACAAAGACAAGACAAAGACAAGACAAAGACAAGACAAAGACAAGACAAAGACAAGACAAAGACAAGACAAAGACAAGACAAAGACAAGACAAAGACAAGACAAAGACAAGACAAAGACAAGACAAAGACAAGACAAAGACAAGACAAAGACAAGACAAAGACAAGACAAAGACAAGACAAAGACAAGACAAAGACAAGACAAAGACAAGACAAAGACAAGACAAAGACAAGACAAAGACAAGACAAAGACAAGACAAAGACAAGACAAAGACAAGACAAAGACAAGACAAAGACAAGACAAAGACAAGACAAAGACAAGACAAAGACAAGACAAAGACAAGACAAAGACAAGACAAAGACAAGACAAAGACAAGACAAAGACAAGACAAAGACAAGACAAAGACAAGACAAAGACAAGACAAAGACAAGACAAAGACAAGACAAAGACAAGACAAAGACAAGACAAAGACAAGACAAAGACAAGACAAAGACAAGACAAAGACAAGACAAAGACAAGACAAAGACAAGACAAAGACAAGACAAAGACAAGACAAAGACAAGACAAAGACAAGACAAAGACAAGACAAAGACAAGACAAAGACAAGACAAAGACAAGACAAAGACAAGACAAAGACAAGACAAAGACAAGACAAAGACAAGACAAAGACAAGACAAAGACAAGACAAAGACAAGACAAAGACAAGACAAAGACAAGACAAAGACAAGACAAAGACAAGACAAAGACAAGACAAAGACAAGACAAAGACAAGACAAAGACAAGACAAAGACAAGACAAAGACAAGACAAAGACAAGACAAAGACAAGACAAAGACAAGACAAAGACAAGACAAAGACAAGACAAAGACAAGACAAAGACAAGACAAAGACAAGACAAAGACAAGACAAAGACAAGACAAAGACAAGACAAAGACAAGACAAAGACAAGACAAAGACAAGACAAAGACAAGACAAAGACAAGACAAAGACAAGACAAAGACAAGACAAAGACAAGACAAAGACAAGACAAAGACAAGACAAAGACAAGACAAAGACAAGACAAAGACAAGACAAAGACAAGACAAAGACAAGACAAAGACAAGACAAAGACAAGACAAAGACAAGACAAAGACAAGACAAAGACAAGACAAAGACAAGACAAAGACAAGACAAAGACAAGACAAAGACAAGACAAAGACAAGACAAAGACAAGACAAAGACAAGACAAAGACAAGACAAAGACAAGACAAAGACAAGACAAAGACAAGACAAAGACAAGACAAAGACAAGACAAAGACAAGACAAAGACAAGACAAAGACAAGACAAAGACAAGACAAAGACAAGACAAAGACAAGACAAAGACAAGACAAAGACAAGACAAAGACAAGACAAAGACAAGACAAAGACAAGACAAAGACAAGACAAAGACAAGACAAAGACAAGACAAAGACAAGACAAAGACAAGACAAAGACAAGACAAAGACAAGACAAAGACAAGACAAAGACAAGACAAAGACAAGACAAAGACAAGACAAAGACAAGACAAAGACAAGACAAAGACAAGACAAAGACAAGACAAAGACAAGACAAAGACAAGACAAAGACAAGACAAAGACAAGACAAAGACAAGACAAAGACAAGACAAAGACAAGACAAAGACAAGACAAAGACAAGACAAAGACAAGACAAAGACAAGACAAAGACAAGACAAAGACAAGACAAAGACAAGACAAAGACAAGACAAAGACAAGACAAAGACAAGACAAAGACAAGACAAAGACAAGACAAAGACAAGACAAAGACAAGACAAAGACAAGACAAAGACAAGACAAAGACAAGACAAAGACAAGACAAAGACAAGACAAAGACAAGACAAAGACAAGACAAAGACAAGACAAAGACAAGACAAAGACAAGACAAAGACAAGACAAAGACAAGACAAAGACAAGACAAAGACAAGACAAAGACAAGACAAAGACAAGACAAAGACAAGACAAAGACAAGACAAAGACAAGACAAAGACAAGACAAAGACAAGACAAAGACAAGACAAAGACAAGACAAAGACAAGACAAAGACAAGACAAAGACAAGACAAAGACAAGACAAAGACAAGACAAAGACAAGACAAAGACAAGACAAAGACAAGACAAAGACAAGACAAAGACAAGACAAAGACAAGACAAAGACAAGACAAAGACAAGACAAAGACAAGACAAAGACAAGACAAAGACAAGACAAAGACAAGACAAAGACAAGACAAAGACAAGACAAAGACAAGACAAAGACAAGACAAAGACAAGACAAAGACAAGACAAAGACAAGACAAAGACAAGACAAAGACAAGACAAAGACAAGACAAAGACAAGACAAAGACAAGACAAAGACAAGACAAAGACAAGACAAAGACAAGACAAAGACAAGACAAAGACAAGACAAAGACAAGACAAAGACAAGACAAAGACAAGACAAAGACAAGACAAAGACAAGACAAAGACAAGACAAAGACAAGACAAAGACAAGACAAAGACAAGACAAAGACAAGACAAAGACAAGACAAAGACAAGACAAAGACAAGACAAAGACAAGACAAAGACAAGACAAAGACAAGACAAAGACAAGACAAAGACAAGACAAAGACAAGACAAAGACAAGACAAAGACAAGACAAAGACAAGACAAAGACAAGACAAAGACAAGACAAAGACAAGACAAAGACAAGACAAAGACAAGACAAAGACAAGACAAAGACAAGACAAAGACAAGACAAAGACAAGACAAAGACAAGACAAAGACAAGACAAAGACAAGACAAAGACAAGACAAAGACAAGACAAAGACAAGACAAAGACAAGACAAAGACAAGACAAAGACAAGACAAAGACAAGACAAAGACAAGACAAAGACAAGACAAAGACAAGACAAAGACAAGACAAAGACAAGACAAAGACAAGACAAAGACAAGACAAAGACAAGACAAAGACAAGACAAAGACAAGACAAAGACAAGACAAAGACAAGACAAAGACAAGACAAAGACAAGACAAAGACAAGACAAAGACAAGACAAAGACAAGACAAAGACAAGACAAAGACAAGACAAAGACAAGACAAAGACAAGACAAAGACAAGACAAAGACAAGACAAAGACAAGACAAAGACAAGACAAAGACAAGACAAAGACAAGACAAAGACAAGACAAAGACAAGACAAAGACAAGACAAAGACAAGACAAAGACAAGACAAAGACAAGACAAAGACAAGACAAAGACAAGACAAAGACAAGACAAAGACAAGACAAAGACAAGACAAAGACAAGACAAAGACAAGACAAAGACAAGACAAAGACAAGACAAAGACAAGACAAAGACAAGACAAAGACAAGACAAAGACAAGACAAAGACAAGACAAAGACAAGACAAAGACAAGACAAAGACAAGACAAAGACAAGACAAAGACAAGACAAAGACAAGACAAAGACAAGACAAAGACAAGACAAAGACAAGACAAAGACAAGACAAAGACAAGACAAAGACAAGACAAAGACAAGACAAAGACAAGACAAAGACAAGACAAAGACAAGACAAAGACAAGACAAAGACAAGACAAAGACAAGACAAAGACAAGACAAAGACAAGACAAAGACAAGACAAAGACAAGACAAAGACAAGACAAAGACAAGACAAAGACAAGACAAAGACAAGACAAAGACAAGACAAAGACAAGACAAAGACAAGACAAAGACAAGACAAAGACAAGACAAAGACAAGACAAAGACAAGACAAAGACAAGACAAAGACAAGACAAAGACAAGACAAAGACAAGACAAAGACAAGACAAAGACAAGACAAAGACAAGACAAAGACAAGACAAAGACAAGACAAAGACAAGACAAAGACAAGACAAAGACAAGACAAAGACAAGACAAAGACAAGACAAAGACAAGACAAAGACAAGACAAAGACAAGACAAAGACAAGACAAAGACAAGACAAAGACAAGACAAAGACAAGACAAAGACAAGACAAAGACAAGACAAAGACAAGACAAAGACAAGACAAAGACAAGACAAAGACAAGACAAAGACAAGACAAAGACAAGACAAAGACAAGACAAAGACAAGACAAAGACAAGACAAAGACAAGACAAAGACAAGACAAAGACAAGACAAAGACAAGACAAAGACAAGACAAAGACAAGACAAAGACAAGACAAAGACAAGACAAAGACAAGACAAAGACAAGACAAAGACAAGACAAAGACAAGACAAAGACAAGACAAAGACAAGACAAAGACAAGACAAAGACAAGACAAAGACAAGACAAAGACAAGACAAAGACAAGACAAAGACAAGACAAAGACAAGACAAAGACAAGACAAAGACAAGACAAAGACAAGACAAAGACAAGACAAAGACAAGACAAAGACAAGACAAAGACAAGACAAAGACAAGACAAAGACAAGACAAAGACAAGACAAAGACAAGACAAAGACAAGACAAAGACAAGACAAAGACAAGACAAAGACAAGACAAAGACAAGACAAAGACAAGACAAAGACAAGACAAAGACAAGACAAAGACAAGACAAAGACAAGACAAAGACAAGACAAAGACAAGACAAAGACAAGACAAAGACAAGACAAAGACAAGACAAAGACAAGACAAAGACAAGACAAAGACAAGACAAAGACAAGACAAAGACAAGACAAAGACAAGACAAAGACAAGACAAAGACAAGACAAAGACAAGACAAAGACAAGACAAAGACAAGACAAAGACAAGACAAAGACAAGACAAAGACAAGACAAAGACAAGACAAAGACAAGACAAAGACAAGACAAAGACAAGACAAAGACAAGACAAAGACAAGACAAAGACAAGACAAAGACAAGACAAAGACAAGACAAAGACAAGACAAAGACAAGACAAAGACAAGACAAAGACAAGACAAAGACAAGACAAAGACAAGACAAAGACAAGACAAAGACAAGACAAAGACAAGACAAAGACAAGACAAAGACAAGACAAAGACAAGACAAAGACAAGACAAAGACAAGACAAAGACAAGACAAAGACAAGACAAAGACAAGACAAAGACAAGACAAAGACAAGACAAAGACAAGACAAAGACAAGACAAAGACAAGACAAAGACAAGACAAAGACAAGACAAAGACAAGACAAAGACAAGACAAAGACAAGACAAAGACAAGACAAAGACAAGACAAAGACAAGACAAAGACAAGACAAAGACAAGACAAAGACAAGACAAAGACAAGACAAAGACAAGACAAAGACAAGACAAAGACAAGACAAAGACAAGACAAAGACAAGACAAAGACAAGACAAAGACAAGACAAAGACAAGACAAAGACAAGACAAAGACAAGACAAAGACAAGACAAAGACAAGACAAAGACAAGACAAAGACAAGACAAAGACAAGACAAAGACAAGACAAAGACAAGACAAAGACAAGACAAAGACAAGACAAAGACAAGACAAAGACAAGACAAAGACAAGACAAAGACAAGACAAAGACAAGACAAAGACAAGACAAAGACAAGACAAAGACAAGACAAAGACAAGACAAAGACAAGACAAAGACAAGACAAAGACAAGACAAAGACAAGACAAAGACAAGACAAAGACAAGACAAAGACAAGACAAAGACAAGACAAAGACAAGACAAAGACAAGACAAAGACAAGACAAAGACAAGACAAAGACAAGACAAAGACAAGACAAAGACAAGACAAAGACAAGACAAAGACAAGACAAAGACAAGACAAAGACAAGACAAAGACAAGACAAAGACAAGACAAAGACAAGACAAAGACAAGACAAAGACAAGACAAAGACAAGACAAAGACAAGACAAAGACAAGACAAAGACAAGACAAAGACAAGACAAAGACAAGACAAAGACAAGACAAAGACAAGACAAAGACAAGACAAAGACAAGACAAAGACAAGACAAAGACAAGACAAAGACAAGACAAAGACAAGACAAAGACAAGACAAAGACAAGACAAAGACAAGACAAAGACAAGACAAAGACAAGACAAAGACAAGACAAAGACAAGACAAAGACAAGACAAAGACAAGACAAAGACAAGACAAAGACAAGACAAAGACAAGACAAAGACAAGACAAAGACAAGACAAAGACAAGACAAAGACAAGACAAAGACAAGACAAAGACAAGACAAAGACAAGACAAAGACAAGACAAAGACAAGACAAAGACAAGACAAAGACAAGACAAAGACAAGACAAAGACAAGACAAAGACAAGACAAAGACAAGACAAAGACAAGACAAAGACAAGACAAAGACAAGACAAAGACAAGACAAAGACAAGACAAAGACAAGACAAAGACAAGACAAAGACAAGACAAAGACAAGACAAAGACAAGACAAAGACAAGACAAAGACAAGACAAAGACAAGACAAAGACAAGACAAAGACAAGACAAAGACAAGACAAAGACAAGACAAAGACAAGACAAAGACAAGACAAAGACAAGACAAAGACAAGACAAAGACAAGACAAAGACAAGACAAAGACAAGACAAAGACAAGACAAAGACAAGACAAAGACAAGACAAAGACAAGACAAAGACAAGACAAAGACAAGACAAAGACAAGACAAAGACAAGACAAAGACAAGACAAAGACAAGACAAAGACAAGACAAAGACAAGACAAAGACAAGACAAAGACAAGACAAAGACAAGACAAAGACAAGACAAAGACAAGACAAAGACAAGACAAAGACAAGACAAAGACAAGACAAAGACAAGACAAAGACAAGACAAAGACAAGACAAAGACAAGACAAAGACAAGACAAAGACAAGACAAAGACAAGACAAAGACAAGACAAAGACAAGACAAAGACAAGACAAAGACAAGACAAAGACAAGACAAAGACAAGACAAAGACAAGACAAAGACAAGACAAAGACAAGACAAAGACAAGACAAAGACAAGACAAAGACAAGACAAAGACAAGACAAAGACAAGACAAAGACAAGACAAAGACAAGACAAAGACAAGACAAAGACAAGACAAAGACAAGACAAAGACAAGACAAAGACAAGACAAAGACAAGACAAAGACAAGACAAAGACAAGACAAAGACAAGACAAAGACAAGACAAAGACAAGACAAAGACAAGACAAAGACAAGACAAAGACAAGACAAAGACAAGACAAAGACAAGACAAAGACAAGACAAAGACAAGACAAAGACAAGACAAAGACAAGACAAAGACAAGACAAAGACAAGACAAAGACAAGACAAAGACAAGACAAAGACAAGACAAAGACAAGACAAAGACAAGACAAAGACAAGACAAAGACAAGACAAAGACAAGACAAAGACAAGACAAAGACAAGACAAAGACAAGACAAAGACAAGACAAAGACAAGACAAAGACAAGACAAAGACAAGACAAAGACAAGACAAAGACAAGACAAAGACAAGACAAAGACAAGACAAAGACAAGACAAAGACAAGACAAAGACAAGACAAAGACAAGACAAAGACAAGACAAAGACAAGACAAAGACAAGACAAAGACAAGACAAAGACAAGACAAAGACAAGACAAAGACAAGACAAAGACAAGACAAAGACAAGACAAAGACAAGACAAAGACAAGACAAAGACAAGACAAAGACAAGACAAAGACAAGACAAAGACAAGACAAAGACAAGACAAAGACAAGACAAAGACAAGACAAAGACAAGACAAAGACAAGACAAAGACAAGACAAAGACAAGACAAAGACAAGACAAAGACAAGACAAAGACAAGACAAAGACAAGACAAAGACAAGACAAAGACAAGACAAAGACAAGACAAAGACAAGACAAAGACAAGACAAAGACAAGACAAAGACAAGACAAAGACAAGACAAAGACAAGACAAAGACAAGACAAAGACAAGACAAAGACAAGACAAAGACAAGACAAAGACAAGACAAAGACAAGACAAAGACAAGACAAAGACAAGACAAAGACAAGACAAAGACAAGACAAAGACAAGACAAAGACAAGACAAAGACAAGACAAAGACAAGACAAAGACAAGACAAAGACAAGACAAAGACAAGACAAAGACAAGACAAAGACAAGACAAAGACAAGACAAAGACAAGACAAAGACAAGACAAAGACAAGACAAAGACAAGACAAAGACAAGACAAAGACAAGACAAAGACAAGACAAAGACAAGACAAAGACAAGACAAAGACAAGACAAAGACAAGACAAAGACAAGACAAAGACAAGACAAAGACAAGACAAAGACAAGACAAAGACAAGACAAAGACAAGACAAAGACAAGACAAAGACAAGACAAAGACAAGACAAAGACAAGACAAAGACAAGACAAAGACAAGACAAAGACAAGACAAAGACAAGACAAAGACAAGACAAAGACAAGACAAAGACAAGACAAAGACAAGACAAAGACAAGACAAAGACAAGACAAAGACAAGACAAAGACAAGACAAAGACAAGACAAAGACAAGACAAAGACAAGACAAAGACAAGACAAAGACAAGACAAAGACAAGACAAAGACAAGACAAAGACAAGACAAAGACAAGACAAAGACAAGACAAAGACAAGACAAAGACAAGACAAAGCAAGACAAAGACAACAAAGACAAGACAAAGACAAGACAAAGACAAGACAAAGACAAGACAAAGACAAGACAAAGACAAGACAAAGACAAGACAAAGACAAGACAAAGACAAGACAAAGACAAGACAAAGACAAGACAAAGACAAGACAAAGACAAGACAAAGACAAGACAAAGACAAGACAAAGACAAGACAAAGACAAGACAAAGACAAGACAAAGACAAGACAAAGACAAGACAAAGACAAGACAAAGACAAGACAAAGACAAGACAAAGACAAGACAAAGACAAGACAAAGACAAGACAAAGACAAGACAAAGACAAGACAAAGACAAGACAAAGACAAGACAAAGACAAGACAAAGACAAGACAAAGACAAGACAAAGACAAGACAAAGACAAGACAAAGACAAGACAAAGACAAGACAAAGACAAGACAAAGACAAGACAAAGACAAGACAAAGACAAGACAAAGACAAGACAAAGACAAGACAAAGACAAGACAAAGACAAGACAAAGACAAGACAAAGACAAGACAAAGACAAGACAAAGACAAGACAAAGACAAGACAAAGACAAGACAAAGACAAGACAAAGACAAGACAAAGACAAGACAAAGACAAGACAAAGACAAGACAAAGACAAGACAAAGACAAGACAAAGACAAGACAAAGACAAGACAAAGACAAGACAAAGACAAGACAAAGACAAGACAAAGACAAGACAAAGACAAGACAAAGACAAGACAAAGACAAGACAAAGACAAGACAAAGACAAGACAAAGACAAGACAAAGACAAGACAAAGACAAGACAAAGACAAGACAAAGACAAGACAAAGACAAGACAAAGACAAGACAAAGACAAGACAAAGACAAGACAAAGACAAGACAAAGACAAGACAAAGACAAGACAAAGACAAGACAAAGACAAGACAAAGACAAGACAAAGACAAGACAAAGACAAGACAAAGACAAGACAAAGACAAGACAAAGACAAGACAAAGACAAGACAAAGACAAGACAAAGACAAGACAAAGACAAGACAAAGACAAGACAAAGACAAGACAAAGACAAGACAAAGACAAGACAAAGACAAGACAAAGACAAGACAAAGACAAGACAAAGACAAGACAAAGACAAGACAAAGACAAGACAAAGACAAGACAAAGACAAGACAAAGACAAGACAAAGACAAGACAAAGACAAGACAAAGACAAGACAAAGACAAGACAAAGACAAGACAAAGACAAGACAAAGACAAGACAAAGACAAGACAAAGACAAGACAAAGACAAGACAAAGACAAGACAAAGACAAGACAAAGACAAGACAAAGACAAGACAAAGACAAGACAAAGACAAGACAAAGACAAGACAAAGACAAGACAAAGACAAGACAAAGACAAGACAAAGACAAGACAAAGACAAGACAAAGACAAGACAAAGACAAGACAAAGACAAGACAAAGACAAGACAAAGACAAGACAAAGACAAGACAAAGACAAGACAAAGACAAGACAAAGACAAGACAAAGACAAGACAAAGACAAGACAAAGACAAGACAAAGACAAGACAAAGACAAGACAAAGACAAGACAAAGACAAGACAAAGACAAGACAAAGACAAGACAAAGACAAGACAAAGACAAGACAAAGACAAGACAAAGACAAGACAAAGACAAGACAAAGACAAGACAAAGACAAGACAAAGACAAGACAAAGACAAGACAAAGACAAGACAAAGACAAGACAAAGACAAGACAAAGACAAGACAAAGACAAGACAAAGACAAGACAAAGACAAGACAAAGACAAGACAAAGACAAGACAAAGACAAGACAAAGACAAGACAAAGACAAGACAAAGACAAGACAAAGACAAGACAAAGACAAGACAAAGACAAGACAAAGACAAGACAAAGACAAGACAAAGACAAGACAAAGACAAGACAAAGACAAGACAAAGACAAGACAAAGACAAGACAAAGACAAGACAAAGACAAGACAAAGACAAGACAAAGACAAGACAAAGACAAGACAAAGACAAGACAAAGACAAGACAAAGACAAGACAAAGACAAGACAAAGACAAGACAAAGACAAGACAAAGACAAGACAAAGACAAGACAAAGACAAGACAAAGACAAGACAAAGACAAGACAAAGACAAGACAAAGACAAGACAAAGACAAGACAAAGACAAGACAAAGACAAGACAAAGACAAGACAAAGACAAGACAAAGACAAGACAAAGACAAGACAAAGACAAGACAAAGACAAGACAAAGACAAGACAAAGACAAGACAAAGACAAGACAAAGACAAGACAAAGACAAGACAAAGACAAGACAAAGACAAGACAAAGACAAGACAAAGACAAGACAAAGACAAGACAAAGACAAGACAAAGACAAGACAAAGACAAGACAAAGACAAGACAAAGACAAGACAAAGACAAGACAAAGACAAGACAAAGACAAGACAAAGACAAGACAAAGACAAGACAAAGACAAGACAAAGACAAGACAAAGACAAGACAAAGACAAGACAAAGACAAGACAAAGACAAGACAAAGACAAGACAAAGACAAGACAAAGACAAGACAAAGACAAGACAAAGACAAGACAAAGACAAGACAAAGACAAGACAAAGACAAGACAAAGACAAGACAAAGACAAGACAAAGACAAGACAAAGACAAGACAAAGACAAGACAAAGACAAGACAAAGACAAGACAAAGACAAGACAAAGACAAGACAAAGACAAGACAAAGACAAGACAAAGACAAGACAAAGACAAGACAAAGACAAGACAAAGACAAGACAAAGACAAGACAAAGACAAGACAAAGACAAGACAAAGACAAGACAAAGACAAGACAAAGACAAGACAAAGACAAGACAAAGACAAGACAAAGACAAGACAAAGACAAGACAAAGACAAGACAAAGACAAGACAAAGACAAGACAAAGACAAGACAAAGACAAGACAAAGACAAGACAAAGACAAGACAAAGACAAGACAAAGACAAGACAAAGACAAGACAAAGACAAGACAAAGACAAGACAAAGACAAGACAAAGACAAGACAAAGACAAGACAAAGACAAGACAAAGACAAGACAAAGACAAGACAAAGACAAGACAAAGACAAGACAAAGACAAGACAAAGACAAGACAAAGACAAGACAAAGACAAGACAAAGACAAGACAAAGACAAGACAAAGACAAGACAAAGACAAGACAAAGACAAGACAAAGACAAGACAAAGACAAGACAAAGACAAGACAAAGACAAGACAAAGACAAGACAAAGACAAGACAAAGACAAGACAAAGACAAGACAAAGACAAGACAAAGACAAGACAAAGACAAGACAAAGACAAGACAAAGACAAGACAAAGACAAGACAAAGACAAGACAAAGACAAGACAAAGACAAGACAAAGACAAGACAAAGACAAGACAAAGACAAGACAAAGACAAGACAAAGACAAGACAAAGACAAGACAAAGACAAGACAAAGACAAGACAAAGACAAGACAAAGACAAGACAAAGACAAGACAAAGACAAGACAAAGACAAGACAAAGACAAGACAAAGACAAGACAAAGACAAGACAAAGACAAGACAAAGACAAGACAAAGACAAGACAAAGACAAGACAAAGACAAGACAAAGACAAGACAAAGACAAGACAAAGACAAGACAAAGACAAGACAAAGACAAGACAAAGACAAGACAAAGACAAGACAAAGACAAGACAAAGACAAGACAAAGACAAGACAAAGACAAGACAAAGACAAGACAAAGACAAGACAAAGACAAGACAAAGACAAGACAAAGACAAGACAAAGACAAGACAAAGACAAGACAAAGACAAGACAAAGACAAGACAAAGACAAGACAAAGACAAGACAAAGACAAGACAAAGACAAGACAAAGACAAGACAAAGACAAGACAAAGACAAGACAAAGACAAGACAAAGACAAGACAAAGACAAGACAAAGACAAGACAAAGACAAGACAAAGACAAGACAAAGACAAGACAAAGACAAGACAAAGACAAGACAAAGACAAGACAAAGACAAGACAAAGACAAGACAAAGACAAGACAAAGACAAGACAAAGACAAGACAAAGACAAGACAAAGACAAGACAAAGACAAGACAAAGACAAGACAAAGACAAGACAAAGACAAGACAAAGACAAGACAAAGACAAGACAAAGACAAGACAAAGACAAGACAAAGACAAGACAAAGACAAGACAAAGACAAGACAAAGACAAGACAAAGACAAGACAAAGACAAGACAAAGACAAGACAAAGACAAGACAAAGACAAGACAAAGACAAGACAAAGACAAGACAAAGACAAGACAAAGACAAGACAAAGACAAGACAAAGACAAGACAAAGACAAGACAAAGACAAGACAAAGACAAGACAAAGACAAGACAAAGACAAGACAAAGACAAGACAAAGACAAGACAAAGACAAGACAAAGACAAGACAAAGACAAGACAAAGACAAGACAAAGACAAGACAAAGACAAGACAAAGACAAGACAAAGACAAGACAAAGACAAGACAAAGACAAGACAAAGACAAGACAAAGACAAGACAAAGACAAGACAAAGACAAGACAAAGACAAGACAAAGACAAGACAAAGACAAGACAAAGACAAGACAAAGACAAGACAAAGACAAGACAAAGACAAGACAAAGACAAGACAAAGACAAGACAAAGACAAGACAAAGACAAGACAAAGACAAGACAAAGACAAGACAAAGACAAGACAAAGACAAGACAAAGACAAGACAAAGACAAGACAAAGACAAGACAAAGACAAGACAAAGACAAGACAAAGACAAGACAAAGACAAGACAAAGACAAGACAAAGACAAGACAAAGACAAGACAAAGACAAGACAAAGACAAGACAAAGACAAGACAAAGACAAGACAAAGACAAGACAAAGACAAGACAAAGACAAGACAAAGACAAGACAAAGACAAGACAAAGACAAGACAAAGACAAGACAAAGACAAGACAAAGACAAGACAAAGACAAGACAAAGACAAGACAAAGACAAGACAAAGACAAGACAAAGACAAGACAAAGACAAGACAAAGACAAGACAAAGACAAGACAAAGACAAGACAAAGACAAGACAAAGACAAGACAAAGACAAGACAAAGACAAGACAAAGACAAGACAAAGACAAGACAAAGACAAGACAAAGACAAGACAAAGACAAGACAAAGACAAGACAAAGACAAGACAAAGACAAGACAAAGACAAGACAAAGACAAGACAAAGACAAGACAAAGACAAGACAAAGACAAGACAAAGACAAGACAAAGACAAGACAAAGACAAGACAAAGACAAGACAAAGACAAGACAAAGACAAGACAAAGACAAGACAAAGACAAGACAAAGACAAGACAAAGACAAGACAAAGACAAGACAAAGACAAGACAAAGACAAGACAAAGACAAGACAAAGACAAGACAAAGACAAGACAAAGACAAGACAAAGACAAGACAAAGACAAGACAAAGACAAGACAAAGACAAGACAAAGACAAGACAAAGACAAGACAAAGACAAGACAAAGACAAGACAAAGACAAGACAAAGACAAGACAAAGACAAGACAAAGACAAGACAAAGACAAGACAAAGACAAGACAAAGACAAGACAAAGACAAGACAAAGACAAGACAAAGACAAGACAAAGACAAGACAAAGACAAGACAAAGACAAGACAAAGACAAGACAAAGACAAGACAAAGACAAGACAAAGACAAGACAAAGACAAGACAAAGACAAGACAAAGACAAGACAAAGACAAGACAAAGACAAGACAAAGACAAGACAAAGACAAGACAAAGACAAGACAAAGACAAGACAAAGACAAGACAAAGACAAGACAAAGACAAGACAAAGACAAGACAAAGACAAGACAAAGACAAGACAAAGACAAGACAAAGACAAGACAAAGACAAGACAAAGACAAGACAAAGACAAGACAAAGACAAGACAAAGACAAGACAAAGACAAGACAAAGACAAGACAAAGACAAGACAAAGACAAGACAAAGACAAGACAAAGACAAGACAAAGACAAGACAAAGACAAGACAAAGACAAGACAAAGACAAGACAAAGACAAGACAAAGACAAGACAAAGACAAGACAAAGACAAGACAAAGACAAGACAAAGACAAGACAAAGACAAGACAAAGACAAGACAAAGACAAGACAAAGACAAGACAAAGACAAGACAAAGACAAGACAAAGACAAGACAAAGACAAGACAAAGACAAGACAAAGACAAGACAAAGACAAGACAAAGACAAGACAAAGACAAGACAAAGACAAGACAAAGACAAGACAAAGACAAGACAAAGACAAGACAAAGACAAGACAAAGACAAGACAAAGACAAGACAAAGACAAGACAAAGACAAGACAAAGACAAGACAAAGACAAGACAAAGACAAGACAAAGACAAGACAAAGACAAGACAAAGACAAGACAAAGACAAGACAAAGACAAGACAAAGACAAGACAAAGACAAGACAAAGACAAGACAAAGACAAGACAAAGACAAGACAAAGACAAGACAAAGACAAGACAAAGACAAGACAAAGACAAGACAAAGACAAGACAAAGACAAGACAAAGACAAGACAAAGACAAGACAAAGACAAGACAAAGACAAGACAAAGACAAGACAAAGACAAGACAAAGACAAGACAAAGACAAGACAAAGACAAGACAAAGACAAGACAAAGACAAGACAAAGACAAGACAAAGACAAGACAAAGACAAGACAAAGACAAGACAAAGACAAGACAAAGACAAGACAAAGACAAGACAAAGACAAGACAAAGACAAGACAAAGACAAGACAAAGACAAGACAAAGACAAGACAAAGACAAGACAAAGACAAGACAAAGACAAGACAAAGACAAGACAAAGACAAGACAAAGACAAGACAAAGACAAGACAAAGACAAGACAAAGACAAGACAAAGACAAGACAAAGACAAGACAAAGACAAGACAAAGACAAGACAAAGACAAGACAAAGACAAGACAAAGACAAGACAAAGACAAGACAAAGACAAGACAAAGACAAGACAAAGACAAGACAAAGACAAGACAAAGACAAGACAAAGACAAGACAAAGACAAGACAAAGACAAGACAAAGACAAGACAAAGACAAGACAAAGACAAGACAAAGACAAGACAAAGACAAGACAAAGACAAGACAAAGACAAGACAAAGACAAGACAAAGACAAGACAAAGACAAGACAAAGACAAGACAAAGACAAGACAAAGACAAGACAAAGACAAGACAAAGACAAGACAAAGACAAGACAAAGACAAGACAAAGACAAGACAAAGACAAGACAAAGACAAGACAAAGACAAGACAAAGACAAGACAAAGACAAGACAAAGACAAGACAAAGACAAGACAAAGACAAGACAAAGACAAGACAAAGACAAGACAAAGACAAGACAAAGACAAGACAAAGACAAGACAAAGACAAGACAAAGACAAGACAAAGACAAGACAAAGACAAGACAAAGACAAGACAAAGACAAGACAAAGACAAGACAAAGACAAGACAAAGACAAGACAAAGACAAGACAAAGACAAGACAAAGACAAGACAAAGACAAGACAAAGACAAGACAAAGACAAGACAAAGACAAGACAAAGACAAGACAAAGACAAGACAAAGACAAGACAAAGACAAGACAAAGACAAGACAAAGACAAGACAAAGACAAGACAAAGACAAGACAAAGACAAGACAAAGACAAGACAAAGACAAGACAAAGACAAGACAAAGACAAGACAAAGACAAGACAAAGACAAGACAAAGACAAGACAAAGACAAGACAAAGACAAGACAAAGACAAGACAAAGACAAGACAAAGACAAGACAAAGACAAGACAAAGACAAGACAAAGACAAGACAAAGACAAGACAAAGACAAGACAAAGACAAGACAAAGACAAGACAAAGACAAGACAAAGACAAGACAAAGACAAGACAAAGACAAGACAAAGACAAGACAAAGACAAGACAAAGACAAGACAAAGACAAGACAAAGACAAGACAAAGACAAGACAAAGACAAGACAAAGACAAGACAAAGACAAGACAAAGACAAGACAAAGACAAGACAAAGACAAGACAAAGACAAGACAAAGACAAGACAAAGACAAGACAAAGACAAGACAAAGACAAGACAAAGACAAGACAAAGACAAGACAAAGACAAGACAAAGACAAGACAAAGACAAGACAAAGACAAGACAAAGACAAGACAAAGACAAGACAAAGACAAGACAAAGACAAGACAAAGACAAGACAAAGACAAGACAAAGACAAGACAAAGACAAGACAAAGACAAGACAAAGACAAGACAAAGACAAGACAAAGACAAGACAAAGACAAGACAAAGACAAGACAAAGACAAGACAAAGACAAGACAAAGACAAGACAAAGACAAGACAAAGACAAGACAAAGACAAGACAAAGACAAGACAAAGACAAGACAAAGACAAGACAAAGACAAGACAAAGACAAGACAAAGACAAGACAAAGACAAGACAAAGACAAGACAAAGACAAGACAAAGACAAGACAAAGACAAGACAAAGACAAGACAAAGACAAGACAAAGACAAGACAAAGACAAGACAAAGACAAGACAAAGACAAGACAAAGACAAGACAAAGACAAGACAAAGACAAGACAAAGACAAGACAAAGACAAGACAAAGACAAGACAAAGACAAGACAAAGACAAGACAAAGACAAGACAAAGACAAGACAAAGACAAGACAAAGACAAGACAAAGACAAGACAAAGACAAGACAAAGACAAGACAAAGACAAGACAAAGACAAGACAAAGACAAGACAAAGACAAGACAAAGACAAGACAAAGACAAGACAAAGACAAGACAAAGACAAGACAAAGACAAGACAAAGACAAGACAAAGACAAGACAAAGACAAGACAAAGACAAGACAAAGACAAGACAAAGACAAGACAAAGACAAGACAAAGACAAGACAAAGACAAGACAAAGACAAGACAAAGACAAGACAAAGACAAGACAAAGACAAGACAAAGACAAGACAAAGACAAGACAAAGACAAGACAAAGACAAGACAAAGACAAGACAAAGACAAGACAAAGACAAGACAAAGACAAGACAAAGACAAGACAAAGACAAGACAAAGACAAGACAAAGACAAGACAAAGACAAGACAAAGACAAGACAAAGACAAGACAAAGACAAGACAAAGACAAGACAAAGACAAGACAAAGACAAGACAAAGACAAGACAAAGACAAGACAAAGACAAGACAAAGACAAGACAAAGACAAGACAAAGACAAGACAAAGACAAGACAAAGACAAGACAAAGACAAGACAAAGACAAGACAAAGACAAGACAAAGACAAGACAAAGACAAGACAAAGACAAGACAAAGACAAGACAAAGACAAGACAAAGACAAGACAAAGACAAGACAAAGACAAGACAAAGACAAGACAAAGACAAGACAAAGACAAGACAAAGACAAGACAAAGACAAGACAAAGACAAGACAAAGACAAGACAAAGACAAGACAAAGACAAGACAAAGACAAGACAAAGACAAGACAAAGACAAGACAAAGACAAGACAAAGACAAGACAAAGACAAGACAAAGACAAGACAAAGACAAGACAAAGACAAGACAAAGACAAGACAAAGACAAGACAAAGACAAGACAAAGACAAGACAAAGACAAGACAAAGACAAGACAAAGACAAGACAAAGACAAGACAAAGACAAGACAAAGACAAGACAAAGACAAGACAAAGACAAGACAAAGACAAGACAAAGACAAGACAAAGACAAGACAAAGACAAGACAAAGACAAGACAAAGACAAGACAAAGACAAGACAAAGACAAGAC
>CAWZZZ010000229.1:0-25000 GCA_963966595.1 Physocephala rufipes
CAGACAGACAGACAGACAGACAGACAGACAGACAGACAGACAGACAGACAGACAGACAGACAGACAGACAGACAGACAGACAGACAGACAGACAGACAGACAGACAGACAGACAGACAGACAGACAGACAGACAGACAGACAGACAGACAGACAGACAGACAGACAGACAGACAGACAGACAGACAGACAGACAGACAGACAGACAGACAGACAGACAGACAGACAGACAGACAGACAGACAGACAGACAGACAGACAGACAGACAGACAGACAGACAGACAGACAGACAGACAGACAGACAGACAGACAGACAGACAGACAGACAGACAGACAGACAGACAGACAGACAGACAGACAGACAGACAGACAGACAGACAGACAGACAGACAGACAGACAGACAGACAGACAGACAGACAGACAGACAGACAGACAGACAGACAGACAGACAGACAGACAGACAGACAGACAGACAGACAGACAGACAGACAGACAGACAGACAGACAGACAGACAGACAGACAGACAGACAGACAGACAGACAGACAGACAGACAGACAGACAGACAGACAGACAGACAGACAGACAGACAGACAGACAGACAGACAGACAGACAGACAGACAGACAGACAGACAGACAGACAGACAGACAGACAGACAGACAGACAGACAGACAGACAGACAGACAGACAGACAGACAGACAGACAGACAGACAGACAGACAGACAGACAGACAGACAGACAGACAGACAGACAGACAGACAGACAGACAGACAGACAGACAGACAGACAGACAGACAGACAGACAGACAGACAGACAGACAGACAGACAGACAGACAGACAGACAGACAGACAGACAGACAGACAGACAGACAGACAGACAGACAGACAGACAGACAGACAGACAGACAGACAGACAGACAGACAGACAGACAGACAGACAGACAGACAGACAGACAGACAGACAGACAGACAGACAGACAGACAGACAGACAGACAGACAGACAGACAGACAGACAGACAGACAGACAGACAGACAGACAGACAGACAGACAGACAGACAGACAGACAGACAGACAGACAGACAGACAGACAGACAGACAGACAGACAGACAGACAGACAGACAGACAGACAGACAGACAGACAGACAGACAGACAGACAGACAGACAGACAGACAGACAGACAGACAGACAGACAGACAGACAGACAGACAGACAGACAGACAGACAGACAGACAGACAGACAGACAGACAGACAGACAGACAGACAGACAGACAGACAGACAGACAGACAGACAGACAGACAGACAGACAGACAGACAGACAGACAGACAGACAGACAGACAGACAGACAGACAGACAGACAGACAGACAGACAGACAGACAGACAGACAGACAGACAGACAGACAGACAGACAGACAGACAGACAGACAGACAGACAGACAGACAGACAGACAGACAGACAGACAGACAGACAGACAGACAGACAGACAGACAGACAGACAGACAGACAGACAGACAGACAGACAGACAGACAGACAGACAGACAGACAGACAGACAGACAGACAGACAGACAGACAGACAGACAGACAGACAGACAGACAGACAGACAGACAGACAGACAGACAGACAGACAGACAGACAGACAGACAGACAGACAGACAGACAGACAGACAGACAGACAGACAGACAGACAGACAGACAGACAGACAGACAGACAGACAGACAGACAGACAGACAGACAGACAGACAGACAGACAGACAGACAGACAGACAGACAGACAGACAGACAGACAGACAGACAGACAGACAGACAGACAGACAGACAGACAGACAGACAGACAGACAGACAGACAGACAGACAGACAGACAGACAGACAGACAGACAGACAGACAGACAGACAGACAGACAGACAGACAGACAGACAGACAGACAGACAGACAGACAGACAGACAGACAGACAGACAGACAGACAGACAGACAGACAGACAGACAGACAGACAGACAGACAGACAGACAGACAGACAGACAGACAGACAGACAGACAGACAGACAGACAGACAGACAGACAGACAGACAGACAGACAGACAGACAGACAGACAGACAGACAGACAGACAGACAGACAGACAGACAGACAGACAGACAGACAGACAGACAGACAGACAGACAGACAGACAGACAGACAGACAGACAGACAGACAGACAGACAGACAGACAGACAGACAGACAGACAGACAGACAGACAGACAGACAGACAGACAGACAGACAGACAGACAGACAGACAGACAGACAGACAGACAGACAGACAGACAGACAGACAGACAGACAGACAGACAGACAGACAGACAGACAGACAGACAGACAGACAGACAGACAGACAGACAGACAGACAGACAGACAGACAGACAGACAGACAGACAGACAGACAGACAGACAGACAGACAGACAGACAGACAGACAGACAGACAGACAGACAGACAGACAGACAGACAGACAGACAGACAGACAGACAGACAGACAGACAGACAGACAGACAGACAGACAGACAGACAGACAGACAGACAGACAGACAGACAGACAGACAGACAGACAGACAGACAGACAGACAGACAGACAGACAGACAGACAGACAGACAGACAGACAGACAGACAGACAGACAGACAGACAGACAGACAGACAGACAGACAGACAGACAGACAGACAGACAGACAGACAGACAGACAGACAGACAGACAGACAGACAGACAGACAGACAGACAGACAGACAGACAGACAGACAGACAGACAGACAGACAGACAGACAGACAGACAGACAGACAGACAGACAGACAGACAGACAGACAGACAGACAGACAGACAGACAGACAGACAGACAGACAGACAGACAGACAGACAGACAGACAGACAGACAGACAGACAGACAGACAGACAGACAGACAGACAGACAGACAGACAGACAGACAGACAGACAGACAGACAGACAGACAGACAGACAGACAGACAGACAGACAGACAGACAGACAGACAGACAGACAGACAGACAGACAGACAGACAGACAGACAGACAGACAGACAGACAGACAGACAGACAGACAGACAGACAGACAGACAGACAGACAGACAGACAGACAGACAGACAGACAGACAGACAGACAGACAGACAGACAGACAGACAGACAGACAGACAGACAGACAGACAGACAGACAGACAGACAGACAGACAGACAGACAGACAGACAGACAGACAGACAGACAGACAGACAGACAGACAGACAGACAGACAGACAGACAGACAGACAGACAGACAGACAGACAGACAGACAGACAGACAGACAGACAGACAGACAGACAGACAGACAGACAGACAGACAGACAGACAGACAGACAGACAGACAGACAGACAGACAGACAGACAGACAGACAGACAGACAGACAGACAGACAGACAGACAGACAGACAGACAGACAGACAGACAGACAGACAGACAGACAGACAGACAGACAGACAGACAGACAGACAGACAGACAGACAGACAGACAGACAGACAGACAGACAGACAGACAGACAGACAGACAGACAGACAGACAGACAGACAGACAGACAGACAGACAGACAGACAGACAGACAGACAGACAGACAGACAGACAGACAGACAGACAGACAGACAGACAGACAGACAGACAGACAGACAGACAGACAGACAGACAGACAGACAGACAGACAGACAGACAGACAGACAGACAGACAGACAGACAGACAGACAGACAGACAGACAGACAGACAGACAGACAGACAGACAGACAGACAGACAGACAGACAGACAGACAGACAGACAGACAGACAGACAGACAGACAGACAGACAGACAGACAGACAGACAGACAGACAGACAGACAGACAGACAGACAGACAGACAGACAGACAGACAGACAGACAGACAGACAGACAGACAGACAGACAGACAGACAGACAGACAGACAGACAGACAGACAGACAGACAGACAGACAGACAGACAGACAGACAGACAGACAGACAGACAGACAGACAGACAGACAGACAGACAGACAGACAGACAGACAGACAGACAGACAGACAGACAGACAGACAGACAGACAGACAGACAGACAGACAGACAGACAGACAGACAGACAGACAGACAGACAGACAGACAGACAGACAGACAGACAGACAGACAGACAGACAGACAGACAGACAGACAGACAGACAGACAGACAGACAGACAGACAGACAGACAGACAGACAGACAGACAGACAGACAGACAGACAGACAGACAGACAGACAGACAGACAGACAGACAGACAGACAGACAGACAGACAGACAGACAGACAGACAGACAGACAGACAGACAGACAGACAGACAGACAGACAGACAGACAGACAGACAGACAGACAGACAGACAGACAGACAGACAGACAGACAGACAGACAGACAGACAGACAGACAGACAGACAGACAGACAGACAGACAGACAGACAGACAGACAGACAGACAGACAGACAGACAGACAGACAGACAGACAGACAGACAGACAGACAGACAGACAGACAGACAGACAGACAGACAGACAGACAGACAGACAGACAGACAGACAGACAGACAGACAGACAGACAGACAGACAGACAGACAGACAGACAGACAGACAGACAGACAGACAGACAGACAGACAGACAGACAGACAGACAGACAGACAGACAGACAGACAGACAGACAGACAGACAGACAGACAGACAGACAGACAGACAGACAGACAGACAGACAGACAGACAGACAGACAGACAGACAGACAGACAGACAGACAGACAGACAGACAGACAGACAGACAGACAGACAGACAGACAGACAGACAGACAGACAGACAGACAGACAGACAGACAGACAGACAGACAGACAGACAGACAGACAGACAGACAGACAGACAGACAGACAGACAGACAGACAGACAGACAGACAGACAGACAGACAGACAGACAGACAGACAGACAGACAGACAGACAGACAGACAGACAGACAGACAGACAGACAGACAGACAGACAGACAGACAGACAGACAGACAGACAGACAGACAGACAGACAGACAGACAGACAGACAGACAGACAGACAGACAGACAGACAGACAGACAGACAGACAGACAGACAGACAGACAGACAGACAGACAGACAGACAGACAGACAGACAGACAGACAGACAGACAGACAGACAGACAGACAGACAGACAGACAGACAGACAGACAGACAGACAGACAGACAGACAGACAGACAGACAGACAGACAGACAGACAGACAGACAGACAGACAGACAGACAGACAGACAGACAGACAGACAGACAGACAGACAGACAGACAGACAGACAGACAGACAGACAGACAGACAGACAGACAGACAGACAGACAGACAGACAGACAGACAGACAGACAGACAGACAGACAGACAGACAGACAGACAGACAGACAGACAGACAGACAGACAGACAGACAGACAGACAGACAGACAGACAGACAGACAGACAGACAGACAGACAGACAGACAGACAGACAGACAGACAGACAGACAGACAGACAGACAGACAGACAGACAGACAGACAGACAGACAGACAGACAGACAGACAGACAGACAGACAGACAGACAGACAGACAGACAGACAGACAGACAGACAGACAGACAGACAGACAGACAGACAGACAGACAGACAGACAGACAGACAGACAGACAGACAGACAGACAGACAGACAGACAGACAGACAGACAGACAGACAGACAGACAGACAGACAGACAGACAGACAGACAGACAGACAGACAGACAGACAGACAGACAGACAGACAGACAGACAGACAGACAGACAGACAGACAGACAGACAGACAGACAGACAGACAGACAGACAGACAGACAGACAGACAGACAGACAGACAGACAGACAGACAGACAGACAGACAGACAGACAGACAGACAGACAGACAGACAGACAGACAGACAGACAGACAGACAGACAGACAGACAGACAGACAGACAGACAGACAGACAGACAGACAGACAGACAGACAGACAGACAGACAGACAGACAGACAGACAGACAGACAGACAGACAGACAGACAGACAGACAGACAGACAGACAGACAGACAGACAGACAGACAGACAGACAGACAGACAGACAGACAGACAGACAGACAGACAGACAGACAGACAGACAGACAGACAGACAGACAGACAGACAGACAGACAGACAGACAGACAGACAGACAGACAGACAGACAGACAGACAGACAGACAGACAGACAGACAGACAGACAGACAGACAGACAGACAGACAGACAGACAGACAGACAGACAGACAGACAGACAGACAGACAGACAGACAGACAGACAGACAGACAGACAGACAGACAGACAGACAGACAGACAGACAGACAGACAGACAGACAGACAGACAGACAGACAGACAGACAGACAGACAGACAGACAGACAGACAGACAGACAGACAGACAGACAGACAGACAGACAGACAGACAGACAGACAGACAGACAGACAGACAGACAGACAGACAGACAGACAGACAGACAGACAGACAGACAGACAGACAGACAGACAGACAGACAGACAGACAGACAGACAGACAGACAGACAGACAGACAGACAGACAGACAGACAGACAGACAGACAGACAGACAGACAGACAGACAGACAGACAGACAGACAGACAGACAGACAGACAGACAGACAGACAGACAGACAGACAGACAGACAGACAGACAGACAGACAGACAGACAGACAGACAGACAGACAGACAGACAGACAGACAGACAGACAGACAGACAGACAGACAGACAGACAGACAGACAGACAGACAGACAGACAGACAGACAGACAGACAGACAGACAGACAGACAGACAGACAGACAGACAGACAGACAGACAGACAGACAGACAGACAGACAGACAGACAGACAGACAGACAGACAGACAGACAGACAGACAGACAGACAGACAGACAGACAGACAGACAGACAGACAGACAGACAGACAGACAGACAGACAGACAGACAGACAGACAGACAGACAGACAGACAGACAGACAGACAGACAGACAGACAGACAGACAGACAGACAGACAGACAGACAGACAGACAGACAGACAGACAGACAGACAGACAGACAGACAGACAGACAGACAGACAGACAGACAGACAGACAGACAGACAGACAGACAGACAGACAGACAGACAGACAGACAGACAGACAGACAGACAGACAGACAGACAGACAGACAGACAGACAGACAGACAGACAGACAGACAGACAGACAGACAGACAGACAGACAGACAGACAGACAGACAGACAGACAGACAGACAGACAGACAGACAGACAGACAGACAGACAGACAGACAGACAGACAGACAGACAGACAGACAGACAGACAGACAGACAGACAGACAGACAGACAGACAGACAGACAGACAGACAGACAGACAGACAGACAGACAGACAGACAGACAGACAGACAGACAGACAGACAGACAGACAGACAGACAGACAGACAGACAGACAGACAGACAGACAGACAGACAGACAGACAGACAGACAGACAGACAGACAGACAGACAGACAGACAGACAGACAGACAGACAGACAGACAGACAGACAGACAGACAGACAGACAGACAGACAGACAGACAGACAGACAGACAGACAGACAGACAGACAGACAGACAGACAGACAGACAGACAGACAGACAGACAGACAGACAGACAGACAGACAGACAGACAGACAGACAGACAGACAGACAGACAGACAGACAGACAGACAGACAGACAGACAGACAGACAGACAGACAGACAGACAGACAGACAGACAGACAGACAGACAGACAGACAGACAGACAGACAGACAGACAGACAGACAGACAGACAGACAGACAGACAGACAGACAGACAGACAGACAGACAGACAGACAGACAGACAGACAGACAGACAGACAGACAGACAGACAGACAGACAGACAGACAGACAGACAGACAGACAGACAGACAGACAGACAGACAGACAGACAGACAGACAGACAGACAGACAGACAGACAGACAGACAGACAGACAGACAGACAGACAGACAGACAGACAGACAGACAGACAGACAGACAGACAGACAGACAGACAGACAGACAGACAGACAGACAGACAGACAGACAGACAGACAGACAGACAGACAGACAGACAGACAGACAGACAGACAGACAGACAGACAGACAGACAGACAGACAGACAGACAGACAGACAGACAGACAGACAGACAGACAGACAGACAGACAGACAGACAGACAGACAGACAGACAGACAGACAGACAGACAGACAGACAGACAGACAGACAGACAGACAGACAGACAGACAGACAGACAGACAGACAGACAGACAGACAGACAGACAGACAGACAGACAGACAGACAGACAGACAGACAGACAGACAGACAGACAGACAGACAGACAGACAGACAGACAGACAGACAGACAGACAGACAGACAGACAGACAGACAGACAGACAGACAGACAGACAGACAGACAGACAGACAGACAGACAGACAGACAGACAGACAGACAGACAGACAGACAGACAGACAGACAGACAGACAGACAGACAGACAGACAGACAGACAGACAGACAGACAGACAGACAGACAGACAGACAGACAGACAGACAGACAGACAGACAGACAGACAGACAGACAGACAGACAGACAGACAGACAGACAGACAGACAGACAGACAGACAGACAGACAGACAGACAGACAGACAGACAGACAGACAGACAGACAGACAGACAGACAGACAGACAGACAGACAGACAGACAGACAGACAGACAGACAGACAGACAGACAGACAGACAGACAGACAGACAGACAGACAGACAGACAGACAGACAGACAGACAGACAGACAGACAGACAGACAGACAGACAGACAGACAGACAGACAGACAGACAGACAGACAGACAGACAGACAGACAGACAGACAGACAGACAGACAGACAGACAGACAGACAGACAGACAGACAGACAGACAGACAGACAGACAGACAGACAGACAGACAGACAGACAGACAGACAGACAGACAGACAGACAGACAGACAGACAGACAGACAGACAGACAGACAGACAGACAGACAGACAGACAGACAGACAGACAGACAGACAGACAGACAGACAGACAGACAGACAGACAGACAGACAGACAGACAGACAGACAGACAGACAGACAGACAGACAGACAGACAGACAGACAGACAGACAGACAGACAGACAGACAGACAGACAGACAGACAGACAGACAGACAGACAGACAGACAGACAGACAGACAGACAGACAGACAGACAGACAGACAGACAGACAGACAGACAGACAGACAGACAGACAGACAGACAGACAGACAGACAGACAGACAGACAGACAGACAGACAGACAGACAGACAGACAGACAGACAGACAGACAGACAGACAGACAGACAGACAGACAGACAGACAGACAGACAGACAGACAGACAGACAGACAGACAGACAGACAGACAGACAGACAGACAGACAGACAGACAGACAGACAGACAGACAGACAGACAGACAGACAGACAGACAGACAGACAGACAGACAGACAGACAGACAGACAGACAGACAGACAGACAGACAGACAGACAGACAGACAGACAGACAGACAGACAGACAGACAGACAGACAGACAGACAGACAGACAGACAGACAGACAGACAGACAGACAGACAGACAGACAGACAGACAGACAGACAGACAGACAGACAGACAGACAGACAGACAGACAGACAGACAGACAGACAGACAGACAGACAGACAGACAGACAGACAGACAGACAGACAGACAGACAGACAGACAGACAGACAGACAGACAGACAGACAGACAGACAGACAGACAGACAGACAGACAGACAGACAGACAGACAGACAGACAGACAGACAGACAGACAGACAGACAGACAGACAGACAGACAGACAGACAGACAGACAGACAGACAGACAGACAGACAGACAGACAGACAGACAGACAGACAGACAGACAGACAGACAGACAGACAGACAGACAGACAGACAGACAGACAGACAGACAGACAGACAGACAGACAGACAGACAGACAGACAGACAGACAGACAGACAGACAGACAGACAGACAGACAGACAGACAGACAGACAGACAGACAGACAGACAGACAGACAGACAGACAGACAGACAGACAGACAGACAGACAGACAGACAGACAGACAGACAGACAGACAGACAGACAGACAGACAGACAGACAGACAGACAGACAGACAGACAGACAGACAGACAGACAGACAGACAGACAGACAGACAGACAGACAGACAGACAGACAGACAGACAGACAGACAGACAGACAGACAGACAGACAGACAGACAGACAGACAGACAGACAGACAGACAGACAGACAGACAGACAGACAGACAGACAGACAGACAGACAGACAGACAGACAGACAGACAGACAGACAGACAGACAGACAGACAGACAGACAGACAGACAGACAGACAGACAGACAGACAGACAGACAGACAGACAGACAGACAGACAGACAGACAGACAGACAGACAGACAGACAGACAGACAGACAGACAGACAGACAGACAGACAGACAGACAGACAGACAGACAGACAGACAGACAGACAGACAGACAGACAGACAGACAGACAGACAGACAGACAGACAGACAGACAGACAGACAGACAGACAGACAGACAGACAGACAGACAGACAGACAGACAGACAGACAGACAGACAGACAGACAGACAGACAGACAGACAGACAGACAGACAGACAGACAGACAGACAGACAGACAGACAGACAGACAGACAGACAGACAGACAGACAGACAGACAGACAGACAGACAGACAGACAGACAGACAGACAGACAGACAGACAGACAGACAGACAGACAGACAGACAGACAGACAGACAGACAGACAGACAGACAGACAGACAGACAGACAGACAGACAGACAGACAGACAGACAGACAGACAGACAGACAGACAGACAGACAGACAGACAGACAGACAGACAGACAGACAGACAGACAGACAGACAGACAGACAGACAGACAGACAGACAGACAGACAGACAGACAGACAGACAGACAGACAGACAGACAGACAGACAGACAGACAGACAGACAGACAGACAGACAGACAGACAGACAGACAGACAGACAGACAGACAGACAGACAGACAGACAGACAGACAGACAGACAGACAGACAGACAGACAGACAGACAGACAGACAGACAGACAGACAGACAGACAGACAGACAGACAGACAGACAGACAGACAGACAGACAGACAGACAGACAGACAGACAGACAGACAGACAGACAGACAGACAGACAGACAGACAGACAGACAGACAGACAGACAGACAGACAGACAGACAGACAGACAGACAGACAGACAGACAGACAGACAGACAGACAGACAGACAGACAGACAGACAGACAGACAGACAGACAGACAGACAGACAGACAGACAGACAGACAGACAGACAGACAGACAGACAGACAGACAGACAGACAGACAGACAGACAGACAGACAGACAGACAGACAGACAGACAGACAGACAGACAGACAGACAGACAGACAGACAGACAGACAGACAGACAGACAGACAGACAGACAGACAGACAGACAGACAGACAGACAGACAGACAGACAGACAGACAGACAGACAGACAGACAGACAGACAGACAGACAGACAGACAGACAGACAGACAGACAGACAGACAGACAGACAGACAGACAGACAGACAGACAGACAGACAGACAGACAGACAGACAGACAGACAGACAGACAGACAGACAGACAGACAGACAGACAGACAGACAGACAGACAGACAGACAGACAGACAGACAGACAGACAGACAGACAGACAGACAGACAGACAGACAGACAGACAGACAGACAGACAGACAGACAGACAGACAGACAGACAGACAGACAGACAGACAGACAGACAGACAGACAGACAGACAGACAGACAGACAGACAGACAGACAGACAGACAGACAGACAGACAGACAGACAGACAGACAGACAGACAGACAGACAGACAGACAGACAGACAGACAGACAGACAGACAGACAGACAGACAGACAGACAGACAGACAGACAGACAGACAGACGGACAGACTGACAGACAGACAGACAGACAGACAAGTAGTTGTAATAGGATGGTTCACGGCCAACTAAACAGGGAGCGTGGGAAAATTTATGTTGTTGTTGTTGTGCGGTGCTGTCTTGCTGTGTGTGGTTGTTGTAGTATATTGTTGTTGTTGTTGTTGTAGGGTGCTATCTTACTGTATGTGGTTGTTGTAGTATGTTGTTGTTGTTGTTGTAGGGAGCTATCTTACTGTATGTGGTTGTTGTAGGGAGCGATCTTACTGTATGTGGTTGTTGTAGTATATTGTTATTGTTGTTGTAGTGGTGCTATCTTACTGTATGTGGTTGTTGTAGTATGTTGTTGTTGTTGTAGGGAGCTATCTTACTGTATGTAGTTGTTGTAGGGAGCTATCTTACTGTATGTGGTTGTTGTAGTATGTTGTTGTTGTTGTAGGGTGCAATCTTACTGTATGTGGTTGTTGTAGTATTTGAGTTACACTCAAAATAGTGTAACATGAGACTTTTCTATTGCAGTCCGTCAGTTAGCTATGCCTGTCCTTTGTCATTCGTTTGTTGATATTTTATTAGGTAATAAAAAATATTTTTATGATTTCAAAATTCGGTCCTTCGTTTCGATGGGGAATTCTATAAAGTCAACAATTAGTTGTATTGCCTAGATCGATTTGCAGTGTGGTTGTTGTAGGTCATTAGTAAAATTCAAACTTGTTGGTGAAAAGGGGCGATGGAACCTATAAATATTTTCATATTCTTGAATCGAGTTGATGACTTTTTATCTAAACAAAAAGGAAATGTACTTGACGAGCATCTCAGTGAAATTCACCGATGCTGTGAGAAGTTGTGTTTTTATGAGCATCAAGTATTATTAGATACGAATAATGGGAACCATTTCAACAATTGCTGCTGGTCTTCAACACAATGTTTTGAAGGACCTGACACGTGTGCTTGCTACATGCTGAAACATGATGTTGTTAGAATCAATAAATTAATGTCATTATATAATAGATTGAATAGAACCTAAACTGTTGGAAAAAATAAAAAAACATTTTTTATGTGATGAATTTACGATTGCTTTTTATTTTATTTAATTTAAATTTTCTTTTGTCTTACAGTATATGATGTATTTGATTACAGTTTTACATTTTAAAAAAAGATAAATGAGGCTGCTGCGCTATAGGAAAGTCGATCATAACCTCTAGGCGATAGTCGTCTGCATCAGCATTCATTAAAAATAAAAAAAATAATAAAAAACGTTTTTATGTGATGAATTTACAATTGCTTTTTATTTTATTTAATTTAAATTTTCTTTTGCCTTACAGTATATGATGTATTTGATTACAGTCTTACAGCCAACTATCAGTTTTACCTACTCGTATTTTTATTGTCTACTTCATCTATGTTAAAGTGTTAAGAGTGACTGAACCACTATCCCAAGTTAAACCATGATGATGATTTGTTAGCCAATTTGCTTGTTCTTGTTGTTTGATCGATAATTTTAAAAATTCAAATGGTGGTTTAATTACAAAATTTTGAAATTTGTAACTGTTGTAGGTGATTGCCAATTCTTTTACTATAAATTCATTAGAGTTGCCCTTGAATCCTTGGACATCTAAAGTGATAAAGTTTCTTTGTGCCATGTTCTAAGATTTGTGTACGACTGGATGAAAGGTGTGATGAAGACTGTCTCTACTTAGACAATTTTTTTAATTTCACCAGTGACTGGTGTATATTCAAACATTCTATCATGTATAAGTACACAGTATGCAGATGCACCAGCTGGAATGTTCTCCAATGTTCTAAATTCAATTCTAATATCAATAGGTCCACTTTTTATAGATTCGTTTTGATGCGTTACATCCAACACAATTATTGGAGCTTCATCTTTAAATTTTTTATGATCCATCAAAGGTTGTGGCTCACGCATAAAATAACTTTGTTGGAATTTCGCATACATATCATATAAGACAGCATAACGATTATGATCAAACTTCAGATTAAGGTCATCATACGGATACATATCCGAGTTGAGATATACTTTTACATCGGTTAAATCACAATGCCTAAACTTGTTATCTCTTCTGAAGCTAATCAAAATAAAACGTGGTCTTTCATTTTGTGCTGCAAGCCTTACATTCCATAAATGATTGGTTCCTTGAGTAAGTGAAGGATTAAAATGACAATCCCAACTGCGAAATGATATTGTTAAAGGCTGTCGACTTTGAATAGTTTTGAATATTTGTAATTTTGTGAAATCAGCCAATTGTATATGTGGAATTTTCCAGGTGATGTTCGTCAGATGTATTCCCAATGCATTATTAGTATTTGTCGTAACACTCGAGTATACAACATGTTCATCTGACTTGCATCGTGATAATATTAATTCATGTTTAGAATTTAACAGAATTTTATTAAAGTCTTCAGCAAAACCGAGTAGATTTTTTAACGGCATACAGAAATTAAAATAGCCGCTTTCTATTTCAAGTTCTTCATTAAAAAACCATCCAGCATTTTTCAACATGTTGCTTTCAGCCATATTCAAGGAAACATAATTCTTCATCGAAGTTGTTACACCCAAATGTCGGGTGCGATCAATCTCCACACCATTAAGCTCATAACGAATCTCATCAAAAAGATATGCAAAGAAATTATTCCTCAATTTACCATTCTTCGAGAGCGTTGCATTGTCTGCTTCAGTGACAAATCCTTCAATATAAATATAACTCTCATGGGGCAGTACATAAAGATCTTGATTTTGAATCGAAATTCTAATTTCATCATTGTTTTTAAACGATTGTAAATACGGCGAATAGCTGTGATAATCTTTCTTAATAATTGTTTCACCGTAAATTGGTTTTTGTGAGACATTTAGAATATCACTCATTTTTGTGGTTTTAATTTAGGTCCTAACGATTTTAAAAACTTTTTGTTGTTGAATGATAATGCCTTCTTTTTATATTTGCTTCTCGCTATATTGTTTTTATTTAATCTTGTTGGCTGGATCGTTGTCGCAGTAGGACTAATTGAAGACCCATATGAGTACGTGTTTTTATTGTAAATAATCATATTAGTCCAGAGGTTTTAAATGAAGTCTTAAAGTAATTGTTTCTCCGCAAAAATTTATTAATTTTCCGTTTTGATCAACCACTTTTACTACAATTGAACTAATCTGCTTGGTGTTTACTGGTAAATAGATAACATTTTTTGGAATTTCATCTATTTTATAACCAGCCCCAACATTTATTGAACACATGTGAATTGTATGCGCTGGTTCGTTGTTTATATATGAACCGACCACTATGTTGCACTCAAGGTGTATTGCATTTATATGTGTTATATTTACAGTCATGTCTGATGCATACGATCTGCCTGCTTTTAATTCTATATTACTGAAGCCTAGTAATGAACCAATTGTTCGTTCTTTGTTAAAGTAAATTATATCTTTGCTTGATTCTACAACTGCTTGTAATGTATTGTGATTTGCAAAGATTTTTAGCTTCTCAGCTGGTTCCAGCCTATTATATTCCTCTTTAAGATAATCAGCAATATTATCAAGTTCGTATGAGCCAATTGGTATTTCAATAATGTGATTGCCAATATGAAACAAATTGTTTTCGACATCTACATTGGGTATAGAATTATAGGTGTGGAAATCAACGAGACCACAAACATAATTCCTCTCCAAATCTATTGGTGGAAAGTAATTCGCTGTAAGAATTGAATCGTTACCGCTCAGTGTAAGAGTTATAGACATCTCGAATGTTAATTAAGCAATGAAACTAAAAAATTTTGGTAATAGTTTTTATTATGATTTTATTTTTCAATATTTATAGAAACGAAAGCACAAATATAAAATACATGTCGATACAAAATTAATTTATAGTATAGAGTTTTTAGTAATCCAAGAGTTACGATCATTCGAAAATCCCAACCATTTAACAAAACATTTATTTCCTTTAGTTTTAAGAATTTTTTCAATCAGGTATGTGCTGGGGAATCTTGTTCTCAATAGTTCACTTTCATAAAATCCTCCCTTGATTGGATCGCCTTGATAGTCTTCCAAAGTATAAGTTACTGGATTTGTGATTTGTATACTCTTTATTTTGAAAATTTCAGTTGTCCAGTTGGGTGTATAGCCTTTTTCAAAAGCATGTTTATATTTACTGATTCTTACATAATCACCCTTGCGGAATTTTGGTTTGTGAAAGATTTTTATGTTATTATATACAGTTTTCAATAGACAACTTTCATTGGAAGAGTTTACATTTTTAGGAGCCATTTTAATAGTTCTGTGTATCTTAGCATTATATTTATCAACCACATTTTTATAATCATCAATCCATCGATATGATCCGTCGTAGCTGAATTCCTTCCACATCATTACTTTCAGCGTTCTATTGAAACGTTCAACGATTGAAGCTTTTAGAATGCTATATGATGAATAATGATTTATGTGATATTACCTCATCAAATTATTAAACTGATTGTTAAAGAACTCTTTACCATCATCAGTTTGTAGATTTTTTGGTATTCGTCCAGTTTTAAATATGTTTTCCATAGCTTTTCTTACATCTGAAGAGGTTTTAGTTTTAGGAGGTATAGCCCAAGCGAATTTAGAAAATGTATCGATGGTGGTAAGAAGAAAACGATATCCATTATTATACGTCGAATAACTACCCATTTCGACCAAATCTGCCTGCCAAAGATCATCTATACCCTTTGTTATTACACGTCGTCGCCGAAAATTTTTACGAGCTTGCCTGTGGAGCTCTTCTACTAAATCTCTCTTTTTCAGAGTCATGTGTGGTCTTTTCTTTTTTAAATCCTAGGGCTCTATCTTGATATATGCATTCTTAAAATTGTGCTCAATATCTGCATAAATGCTTTCTTTTGGAATCAAGTGTTCTGCTTCTAGACTATTAGTTTTTGATTGAAGCTGCTGAATATCTGCATAAATGGTCTTGTACATTTTTTCAATATCCGAAAAAGTGGTTTCCTTTATAATTGAGGTTTCCTCACGTAAACTTGTTTGAAACTGTTGAATATCTTTGTTAATGTTTTCCTTTAGCAATGAGTTTTCTTGTTGAATTTTTGTATAAATATCTTTATATATATTTTCCTTTAGCAATGAGTTTTTTGTTGAATTTTTGTATAAATATCTTTATATATATTTTCCTTTAGCAATGAGTTTTCTTGTTGAATTTTTAAAGCAATCTGATTTATACTTTCAGCAACAAATATCTTTGTTACGGCATCACTTTCCTCTTTAGGTGATCCAACGTTTTTTAATCGCTTTTTATGGAGATTTAAATTCTTATCATAATCCAAGTTGAAACCTAAAGCACTTAGAATATTTCTTTTCAATTTAATTTGGTTTTCCCCCTGCTGAGAATAACGACCGAACTTGTCAACGCTCATTATAAGATTGTTATTTTACCAAAAATTTATACAATTATATCTGCTTCCCTAAGTTCTTCAAGTATTGACACAATTTCATTATGATGGTTATTGTGGCCAGCTGATTCTGATGATATTAATAGTCTTAGTCTATTCACCAATTCATTTGGATCATCCCAATATATATAATTTGGTTTATGCTTATTAAGACGCATTAAACCACTGCCCGCTTTATATGATATTGAATGTTTATTCTCATTGAATAATTTTTTTAAAATATGTTCATACTTGAATGCTTTTGTTCCTTTAATTTGTCCATCTTGTTTGAAATTACGTTTATGAGCATTTGTAGTATTTAAGATTTCTTTATACATTTGTAGATCTGCTGTATTATAATTTTTAGGTTTCTTGTAAAATAACAGCTCAGTTAATCCCGATGTTAAGTTCCAATTATTATTAGATATATATAATTTGTTATCATTTATATTAAATATACTATTTCCAATCCTCCATTTGCCATCAGAATCTTTGTGTGGTCCATATAGGGTATCAAGTTTATCTTGCTCATCCAATTTAGATAATTGTGAAAGATCAGCCGATTGATTAGCATTTACTGTTTCATCTATTTGTGAAAAGAAGGTAGTATCCTTATTGCTTTCATCATCATCATCATCATCATTGCTATCGACAATGGTGTTCGCAGTCTCGTCCTTAAACAATTTTTCATTTTTTGCTTTAAATGGTGTACTAGTTTTTAAAAAGAGTTGTTTTTTGTTCTTGTTATTATTGTTTAACATATCTTTTAATTTTGAGTATTTAACTATCTCCTTTAGAGGTTTTGTAATGGGATTAAAAGTCTCTTATAATCTTTTATTCATATCAGCTTCATTTAATTTTATACTATTGAATTTTTTTCTCAAAACGTTCCTCGTTTTTATAATGTCCTTAAGTATTCTTTCATCCATATTTCAATTTGATGGTTTCTTCTATATCAAGTTGATCTGCTATCTGATCTGATTGATCTGCTATCTGGTTGATCTGCTATCTGATCTGGTATCTGATTTGATCTGGTATCTGATCTGATTGATCTGCTATCTGGTTGATCTGCTATCTGATTGATCTGCTATCTGGTTGATCTGCTATCTGATTGATCTGCTATCTGGTTGATCTGCTATCTGATTGATCTGGTATCTGGTTGATTATAGGTAAGTTACTAATAAGTAGTAGTGAGGTGATAAAGGTTTTTATAGTTGAATATAAATATCAAATCCCTTTCTATAACGACCACAATCAATTGGATCATCTTTACTTATAACCACAAAGCCATATTTATCTTTCCAGCATTCTTTGCATATTTTTAAAAACTTTTCAAACGACATATCCGTTCCTACATGATCGCCGTAAATATGCTTCAAATTCATTTCGTCCTGTTTAAACATAACTATGAAATTTGCATTATCACGTATTAGATGCTTGGGAATTCGTGTATAAGTTTGACACAAATAGAAACTATCGATATTTTTATGTCGACCCATACAAAAGTATGCTCGAATATTATTTTGCTTTTCACATGCAACGTCATCAAATATGAAAATTGAGTTGGCTTTGGCTTCGTCAGGCTCTAAAACATCCTCATTTGCAGAAAATATATAGAAACCAATATTTTTTATCGGATGTAATAGTTGCTGCAAGTATTCATACTTTGGTTGATGTAATGACTTTGAGTATAAGTATATATTGCAAAACTTTAGTCCATTTGGACTCTCTATTAAACTTAGCATTGCATTAGTCTTTCCGCAATTTGAAGGTCCAACAATAAGTCCTCGCACAGAATTCGGCAATAGTGAACTGTGTCGTAAACATGATGTTTTGTGCGTTGACTGATCTAAGTTCTTAACAATTATATTTTTGTCTTGCTTCACGAAACGCATTGCAGCGATTGAAATATATAAACACAAAATAACACCTTTATAATTTATTTATATTGCAACAGCGTAATTGAAAAGATATATAAATGGTTAGATATTATAAAAAGAATTTTAGTCAGAAACCATTAGCAGCTGGGGGAGGATTAATAAATTATAAAGGTGTTATTTTGTGTTTATATATTTCAATCGTTGCAATGCGTTTCGTGAAGCAAGACAAAAATATAATTGTTAAGAACTTAGATCAGTAAACGCACAAAACATCATGTTTACGACACAGTTCACTATTGCCGAATTCTGTGCGGGGACTTATTGTTGGACCTTCAAATTGCGGAAAGACTAATGCAATGCTAAGTTTAATAGAGAGTCCAAATGGACTAAAGTTTTGCAATATATACTTATACTCAAAGTCATTACATCAACCAAAGTATGAATACTTGCAGCAACTATTACATCCGATAAAGAATATTGGTTTCTATACATTTTCTGCAAATGAGGATGTTTTAGAGCCTGACGAAGCCAAAGCCAACTCAATTTTCATATTTGATGACGTTGCATGTGAAAAGCAAAATAATATTCGAGCATACTTTTGTATGGGTCGACATAAAAATATCGATAGTTTCTATTTGTGTCAAACTTATACACGAATTCCCAAGCATCTAATACGTGATAGTGCAAATTTCATAGTTATGTTTAAACAGGACGAAATGAATTTGAAGCATATTTACGGCGATCATGTAGGAACGGATATGTCGTTTGAAAGGTTTTTAAAAATATGCAAAGAATGTTGGAAAGATAAATATGGCTTTGTGGTTATAAGTAAAGATGATCCAATTGATTGTGGTCGTTATAGAAAGGGATTTGATATTTATATTCAACTATAAAAACCTTTATCACCTCACTACTACTTATTAGTAACTTACCTATATTCAACCAGATACCAGATCAATCAGATAGCAGATCAACCAGATAGCAGATCAATCAGATAGCAGATCAACCAGATAGCAGATCAATCAGATAGCAGATCAACCAGATAGCAGATCAGATCAGATAGCAGATCAACTTGATATAGAAGAAACCATCAAATTGAAATATGGATGAAAGAATACTTAAGGACATTATAAAAACGAGGAACGTTTTGAGAAAAAAATTCAATAGTATAAAATTAAATGAAGCTGATATGAATAAAAGATTAGAAGAGACTTTTAATCCCATTACAAAACCTCTAAAGGAGATAGTTAAATACTCAAAATTAAAAGATATGTTAAACAATAATAACAAGAACAAAAAACAACTCTTTTTAAAAACTAGTACACCATTTAAAGCAAAAAATGAAAAATTGTTTAAGGACGAGACTGCGAACACCATTTTCGATAGCAATGATGATGATGATGATGATGATGAAAGCAATAAGGATACTACCTTCTTTTCACAAATAGATGAAACAGTAAATGCTAATCAATCGGCTGATCTTTCACAATTATCTAAATTGGATGAGCAACATAAACTTGATACCCTATATGGACCACACAGAGATTCAGATGGCAAATGGAGGATTGGAAATAGTATATTTAATATAAATGATAACAAATTATATATATCTAATAATAATTGGAACTTAACATCGGGATTAACTGAGCTGTTATTTTACAAGAAACCTAAAAATTATAATCTACAGATCTACAAATGTATAAAGAAATCTTAAATACTACAAATGCTCATAAACGTAATTTCAAACAAGATGGACAAATTAAAGGAACAAAAGCATTCAAGTATGAACATATTTTAAAAAAATTATTCAATGAGAATAAACATTCAATATCATATAAAGCGGGCAGTGGTTTAATGCGTCTTAATAAGCATAAACCAAATTATATATATTGGGATGATCCAAATGAATTGGTGAATAGACTAAGACTATTAATATCATCAGAATCAGCTGGCCACAATAACCATCATAATGAAATTGTGTCAATACTTGAAGAACTTAGGGAAGCAGATATAATTGTATAAATTTTTGGTAAAATAACAATCTTATAATGAGCGTTGACAAGTTCGGTCGTTATTCTCAGCAGGGGGAAAACCAAATTAAATTGAAAAGAAATATTCTAAGTCCTTTAGGTTTCAACTTGGATTATGATAAGAATTTAAATCTCCATAAAAAGCGATTAAAAAACGTTGGATCACCTAAAGAGGAAAGTGATGCCGTAACAAAGATATTTGTTGCTGAAAGTATAAATCAGATTGCTTCAAAAATTCAACAAGAAAACTCATTGCTAAAGGAAAATATATATAAAGATATTTATACAAAAATTCAACAAGAAAACTCATTGCTAAAGGAAAATATATATAAAGATATTTATACAAAAATTCAACAAGAAAACTCATTGCTAAAGGAAAACATTAACAAAGATATTCAACAGTTTCAAACAAGTTTACGTGAGGAAACCTCAATTATAAAGGAAACCACTTTTTCGGATATTGAAAAAATGTACAAGACCATTTATGCAGATATTCAGCAGCTTCAATCAAAAACTAATAGTCTAGAAGCAGAACACTTGATTCCAAAAGAAAGCATTTATGCAGATATTGAGCACAATTTTAAGAATGCATATATCAAGATAGAGCCCTAGGATTTAAAAAAGAAAAGACCACACATGACTCTGAAAAAGAGAGATTTAGTAGAAGAGCTCCACAGGCAAGCTCGTAAAAATTTTCGGCGACGACGTGTAATAACAAAGGGTATAGATGATCTTTGGCAGGCAGATTTGGTCGAAATGGGTAGTTATTCGACGTATAATAATGGATATCGTTTTCTTCTTACCACCATCGATACATTTTCTAAATTCGCTTGGGCTATACCTCCTAAAACTAAAACCTCTTCAGATGTAAGAAAAGCTATGGAAAACATATTTAAAACTGGACGAATACCAAAAAATCTACAAACTGATGATGGTAAAGAGTTCTTTAACAATCAGTTTAATAATTTGATGAGGTAATATCACATAAATCATTATTCATCATATAGCATTCTAAAAGCTTCAATCGTTGAACGTTTCAATAGAACGCTGAAAGTAATGATGTGGAAGGAATTCAGCTACGACGGATCATATCGATGGATTGATGATTATAAAAATGTGGTTGATAAATATAATGCTAAGATACACAGAACTATTAAAATGGCTCCTAAAAATGTAAACTCTTCCAATGAAAGTTGTCTATTGAAAACTGTATATAATAACATAAAAATCTTTCACAAACCAAAATTCCGCAAGGGTGATTATGTAAGAATCAGTAAATATAAACATGCTTTTGAAAAAGGCTATACACCCAACTGGACAACTGAAATTTTCAAAATAAAGAGTATACAAATCACAAATCCAGTAACTTATACTTTGGAAGACTATCAAGGCGATCCAATCAAGGGAGGATTTTATGAAAGTGAACTATTGAGAACAAGATTCCCCAGCACATACCTGATTGAAAAAATTCTTAAAACTAAAGGAAATAAATGTTTTGTTAAATGGTTGGGATTTTCGAATGATCGTAACTCTTGGATTACTAAAAACTCTATACTATAAATTAATTTTGTATCGACATGTATTTTATATTTGTGCTTTCGTTTCTATAAATATTGAAAAATAAAATCATAATAAAAACTATTACCAAAATTTTTTAGTTTCATTGCTTAATTAACATTCGAGATGTCTATAACTCTTACACTGAGCGGTAACGATTCAATTCTTACAGCGAATTACTTTCCACCAATAGATTTGGAGAGGAATTATGTTTGTGGTCTCGTTGATTTCCACACCTATAATTCTATACCCAATGTAGATGTCGAAAACAATTTGTTTCATATTGGCAATCACATTATTGAAATACCAATTGGCTCATACGAACTTGATAATATTGCTGATTATCTTAAAGAGGAATATAATAGGCTGGAACCAGCTGAGAAGCTAAAAATCTTTGCAAATCACAATACATTACAAGCAGTTGTAGAATCAAGCAAAGATATAATTTACTTTAACAAAGAACGAACAATTGGTTCATTACTAGGCTTCAGTAATATAGAATTAAAAGCAGGCAGATCGTATGCATCAGACATGACTGTAAATATAACACATATAAATGCAATACACCTTGAGTGCAACATAGTGGTCGGTTCATATATAAACAACGAACCAGCGCATACAATTCACATGTGTTCAATAAATGTTGGGGCTGGTTATAAAATAGATGAAATTCCAAAAAATGTTATCTATTTACCAGTAAACACCAAGCAGATTAGTTCAATTGTAGTAAAAGTGGTTGATCAAAACGGAAAATTAATAAATTTTTGCGGAGAAACAATTACTTTAAGACTTCATTTAAAACCTCTGGACTAATATGATTATTTACAATAAAAACACGTACTCATATGGGTCTTCAATTAGTCCTACTGCGACAACGATCCAGCCAACAAGATTAAATAAAAACAATATAGCGAGAAGCAAATATAAAAAGAAGGCATTATCATTCAACAACAAAAAGTTTTTAAAATCGTTAGGACTTAAATTAAAACCACAAAAATGAGTGATATTCTAAATGTCTCACAAAAACCAATTTACGATGAAACAATTATTAAGAAAGATTATCACAGCTATTCGCCGTATTTACAATCGTTTAAAAACAATGATGAAATTAGAATTTCGATTCAAAATCAAGATCTTTATGTACTGCCCCATGAGAGTTATATTTATATTGAAGGATTTGTCACTGAAGCAGACAATGCAACGCTCTCGAAGAATGGTAAATTGAGGAATAATTTCTTTGCATATCTGTTTGATGAGATTCGTTATGAGATTAATGGTGTGGAGATTGATCGCACCCGACATTTGGGTGTAACAACTTCGATGAAGAATTATGTTTCCTTGAATATGGCTGAAAGCAACATGTTGAAAAATGCTGGATGGTTTTTTAATGAAGAACTTGAAATAGAAAGCGGCTATTTTAATTTCTGTATGCCGTTAAAAAATCTACTCGGTTTTGCTGAAGACTTTAATAAAATTCTGTTAAATTCTAAACATGAATTAATATTATCACGATGCAAGTCAGATGAACATGTTGTATACTCGAGTGTTACGACAAATACTAATAATGCATTGGGAATACATCTGACGAACATCACCTGGAAAATTCCACATATACAATTGGCTGATTTCACAAAATTACAAATATTCAAAACTATTCAAAGTCGACAGCCTTTAACAATATCATTTCGCAGTTGGGATTGTCATTTTAATCCTTCACTTACTCAAGGAACCAATCATTTATGGAATGTAAGGCTTGCAGCACAAAATGAAAGACCACGTTTTATTTTGATTAGCTTCAGAAGAGATAACAAGTTTAGGCATTGTGATTTAACCGATGTAAAAG
>CAWZZZ010000229.1:30000-37500 GCA_963966595.1 Physocephala rufipes
ACAGACAGACAGACAGACAGACAGACAGACAGACAGACAGACAGACAGACAGACAGACAGACAGACAGACAGACAGACAGACAGACAGACAGACAGACAGACAGACAGACAGACAGACAGACAGACAGACAGACAGACAGACAGACAGACAGACAGACAGACAGACAGACAGACAGACAGACAGACAGACAGACAGACAGACAGACAGACAGACAGACAGACAGACAGACAGACAGACAGACAGACAGACAGACAGACAGACAGACAGACAGACAGACAGACAGACAGACAGACAGACAGACAGACAGACAGACAGACAGACAGACAGACAGACAGACAGACAGACAGACAGACAGACAGACAGACAGACAGACAGACAGACAGACAGACAGACAGACAGACAGACAGACAGACAGACAGACAGACAGACAGACAGACAGACAGACAGACAGACAGACAGACAGACAGACAGACAGACAGACAGACAGACAGACAGACAGACAGACAGACAGACAGACAGACAGACAGACAGACAGACAGACAGACAGACAGACAGACAGACAGACAGACAGACAGACAGACAGACAGACAGACAGACAGACAGACAGACAGACAGACAGACAGACAGACAGACAGACAGACAGACAGACAGACAGACAGACAGACAGACAGACAGACAGACAGACAGACAGACAGACAGACAGACAGACAGACAGACAGACAGACAGACAGACAGACAGACAGACAGACAGACAGACAGACAGACAGACAGACAGACAGACAGACAGACAGACAGACAGACAGACAGACAGACAGACAGACAGACAGACAGACAGACAGACAGACAGACAGACAGACAGACAGACAGACAGACAGACAGACAGACAGACAGACAGACAGACAGACAGACAGACAGACAGACAGACAGACAGACAGACAGACAGACAGACAGACAGACAGACAGACAGACAGACAGACAGACAGACAGACAGACAGACAGACAGACAGACAGACAGACAGACAGACAGACAGACAGACAGACAGACAGACAGACAGACAGACAGACAGACAGACAGACAGACAGACAGACAGACAGACAGACAGACAGACAGACAGACAGACAGACAGACAGACAGACAGACAGACAGACAGACAGACAGACAGACAGACAGACAGACAGACAGACAGACAGACAGACAGACAGACAGACAGACAGACAGACAGACAGACAGACAGACAGACAGACAGACAGACAGACAGACAGACAGACAGACAGACAGACAGACAGACAGACAGACAGACAGACAGACAGACAGACAGACAGACAGACAGACAGACAGACAGACAGACAGACAGACAGACAGACAGACAGACAGACAGACAGACAGACAGACAGACAGACAGACAGACAGACAGACAGACAGACAGACAGACAGACAGACAGACAGACAGACAGACAGACAGACAGACAGACAGACAGACAGACAGACAGACAGACAGACAGACAGACAGACAGACAGACAGACAGACAGACAGACAGACAGACAGACAGACAGACAGACAGACAGACAGACAGACAGACAGACAGACAGACAGACAGACAGACAGACAGACAGACAGACAGACAGACAGACAGACAGACAGACAGACAGACAGACAGACAGACAGACAGACAGACAGACAGACAGACAGACAGACAGACAGACAGACAGACAGACAGACAGACAGACAGACAGACAGACAGACAGACAGACAGACAGACAGACAGACAGACAGACAGACAGACAGACAGACAGACAGACAGACAGACAGACAGACAGACAGACAGACAGACAGACAGACAGACAGACAGACAGACAGACAGACAGACAGACAGACAGACAGACAGACAGACAGACAGACAGACAGACAGACAGACAGACAGACAGACAGACAGACAGACAGACAGACAGACAGACAGACAGACAGACAGACAGACAGACAGACAGACAGACAGACAGACAGACAGACAGACAGACAGACAGACAGACAGACAGACAGACAGACAGACAGACAGACAGACAGACAGACAGACAGACAGACAGACAGACAGACAGACAGACAGACAGACAGACAGACAGACAGACAGACAGACAGACAGACAGACAGACAGACAGACAGACAGACAGACAGACAGACAGACAGACAGACAGACAGACAGACAGACAGACAGACAGACAGACAGACAGACAGACAGACAGACAGACAGACAGACAGACAGACAGACAGACAGACAGACAGACAGACAGACAGACAGACAGACAGACAGACAGACAGACAGACAGACAGACAGACAGACAGACAGACAGACAGACAGACAGACAGACAGACAGACAGACAGACAGACAGACAGACAGACAGACAGACAGACAGACAGACAGACAGACAGACAGACAGACAGACAGACAGACAGACAGACAGACAGACAGACAGACAGACAGACAGACAGACAGACAGACAGACAGACAGACAGACAGACAGACAGACAGACAGACAGACAGACAGACAGACAGACAGACAGACAGACAGACAGACAGACAGACAGACAGACAGACAGACAGACAGACAGACAGACAGACAGACAGACAGACAGACAGACAGACAGACAGACAGACAGACAGACAGACAGACAGACAGACAGACAGACAGACAGACAGACAGACAGACAGACAGACAGACAGACAGACAGACAGACAGACAGACAGACAGACAGACAGACAGACAGACAGACAGACAGACAGACAGACAGACAGACAGACAGACAGACAGACAGACAGACAGACAGACAGACAGACAGACAGACAGACAGACAGACAGACAGACAGACAGACAGACAGACAGACAGACAGACAGACAGACAGACAGACAGACAGACAGACAGACAGACAGACAGACAGACAGACAGACAGACAGACAGACAGACAGACAGACAGACAGACAGACAGACAGACAGACAGACAGACAGACAGACAGACAGACAGACAGACAGACAGACAGACAGACAGACAGACAGACAGACAGACAGACAGACAGACAGACAGACAGACAGACAGACAGACAGACAGACAGACAGACAGACAGACAGACAGACAGACAGACAGACAGACAGACAGACAGACAGACAGACAGACAGACAGACAGACAGACAGACAGACAGACAGACAGACAGACAGACAGACAGACAGACAGACAGACAGACAGACAGACAGACAGACAGACAGACAGACAGACAGACAGACAGACAGACAGACAGACAGACAGACAGACAGACAGACAGACAGACAGACAGACAGACAGACAGACAGACAGACAGACAGACAGACAGACAGACAGACAGACAGACAGACAGACAGACAGACAGACAGACAGACAGACAGACAGACAGACAGACAGACAGACAGACAGACAGACAGACAGACAGACAGACAGACAGACAGACAGACAGACAGACAGACAGACAGACAGACAGACAGACAGACAGACAGACAGACAGACAGACAGACAGACAGACAGACAGACAGACAGACAGACAGACAGACAGACAGACAGACAGACAGACAGACAGACAGACAGACAGACAGACAGACAGACAGACAGACAGACAGACAGACAGACAGACAGACAGACAGACAGACAGACAGACAGACAGACAGACAGACAGACAGACAGACAGACAGACAGACAGACAGACAGACAGACAGACAGACAGACAGACAGACAGACAGACAGACAGACAGACAGACAGACAGACAGACAGACAGACAGACAGACAGACAGACAGACAGACAGACAGACAGACAGACAGACAGACAGACAGACAGACAGACAGACAGACAGACAGACAGACAGACAGACAGACAGACAGACAGACAGACAGACAGACAGACAGACAGACAGACAGACAGACAGACAGACAGACAGACAGACAGACAGACAGACAGACAGACAGACAGACAGACAGACAGACAGACAGACAGACAGACAGACAGACAGACAGACAGACAGACAGACAGACAGACAGACAGACAGACAGACAGACAGACAGACAGACAGACAGACAGACAGACAGACAGACAGACAGACAGACAGACAGACAGACAGACAGACAGACAGACAGACAGACAGACAGACAGACAGACAGACAGACAGACAGACAGACAGACAGACAGACAGACAGACAGACAGACAGACAGACAGACAGACAGACAGACAGACAGACAGACAGACAGACAGACAGACAGACAGACAGACAGACAGACAGACAGACAGACAGACAGACAGACAGACAGACAGACAGACAGACAGACAGACAGACAGACAGACAGACAGACAGACAGACAGACAGACAGACAGACAGACAGACAGACAGACAGACAGACAGACAGACAGACAGACAGACAGACAGACAGACAGACAGACAGACAGACAGACAGACAGACAGACAGACAGACAGACAGACAGACAGACAGACAGACAGACAGACAGACAGACAGACAGACAGACAGACAGACAGACAGACAGACAGACAGACAGACAGACAGACAGACAGACAGACAGACAGACAGACAGACAGACAGACAGACAGACAGACAGACAGACAGACAGACAGACAGACAGACAGACAGACAGACAGACAGACAGACAGACAGACAGACAGACAGACAGACAGACAGACAGACAGACAGACAGACAGACAGACAGACAGACAGACAGACAGACAGACAGACAGACAGACAGACAGACAGACAGACAGACAGACAGACAGACAGACAGACAGACAGACAGACAGACAGACAGACAGACAGACAGACAGACAGACAGACAGACAGACAGACAGACAGACAGACAGACAGACAGACAGACAGACAGACAGACAGACAGACAGACAGACAGACAGACAGACAGACAGACAGACAGACAGACAGACAGACAGACAGACAGACAGACAGACAGACAGACAGACAGACAGACAGACAGACAGACAGACAGACAGACAGACAGACAGACAGACAGACAGACAGACAGACAGACAGACAGACAGACAGACAGACAGACAGACAGACAGACAGACAGACAGACAGACAGACAGACAGACAGACAGACAGACAGACAGACAGACAGACAGACAGACAGACAGACAGACAGACAGACAGACAGACAGACAGACAGACAGACAGACAGACAGACAGACAGACAGACAGACAGACAGACAGACAGACAGACAGACAGACAGACAGACAGACAGACAGACAGACAGACAGACAGACAGACAGACAGACAGACAGACAGACAGACAGACAGACAGACAGACAGACAGACAGACAGACAGACAGACAGACAGACAGACAGACAGACAGACAGACAGACAGACAGACAGACAGACAGACAGACAGACAGACAGACAGACAGACAGACAGACAGACAGACAGACAGACAGACAGACAGACAGACAGACAGACAGACAGACAGACAGACAGACAGACAGACAGACAGACAGACAGACAGACAGACAGACAGACAGACAGACAGACAGACAGACAGACAGACAGACAGACAGACAGACAGACAGACAGACAGACAGACAGACAGACAGACAGACAGACAGACAGACAGACAGACAGACAGACAGACAGACAGACAGACAGACAGACAGACAGACAGACAGACAGACAGACAGACAGACAGACAGACAGACAGACAGACAGACAGACAGACAGACAGACAGACAGACAGACAGACAGACAGACAGACAGACAGACAGACAGACAGACAGACAGACAGACAGACAGACAGACAGACAGACAGACAGACAGACAGACAGACAGACAGACAGACAGACAGACAGACAGACAGACAGACAGACAGACAGACAGACAGACAGACAGACAGACAGACAGACAGACAGACAGACAGACAGACAGACAGACAGACAGACAGACAGACAGACAGACAGACAGACAGACAGACAGACAGACAGACAGACAGACAGACAGACAGACAGACAGACAGACAGACAGACAGACAGACAGACAGACAGACAGACAGACAGACAGACAGACAGACAGACAGACAGACAGACAGACAGACAGACAGACAGACAGACAGACAGACAGACAGACAGACAGACAGACAGACAGACAGACAGACAGACAGACAGACAGACAGACAGACAGACAGACAGACAGACAGACAGACAGACAGACAGACAGACAGACAGACAGACAGACAGACAGACAGACAGACAGACAGACAGACAGACAGACAGACAGACAGACAGACAGACAGACAGACAGACAGACAGACAGACAGACAGACAGACAGACAGACAGACAGACAGACAGACAGACAGACAGACAGACAGACAGACAGACAGACAGACAGACAGACAGACAGACAGACAGACAGACAGACAGACAGACAGACAGACAGACAGACAGACAGACAGACAGACAGACAGACAGACAGACAGACAGACAGACAGACAGACAGACAGACAGACAGACAGACAGACAGACAGACAGACAGACAGACAGACAGACAGACAGACAGACAGACAGACAGACAGACAGACAGACAGACAGACAGACAGACAGACAGACAGACAGACAGACAGACAGACAGACAGACAGACAGACAGACAGACAGACAGACAGACAGACAGACAGACAGACAGACAGACAGACAGACAGACAGACAGACAGACAGACAGACAGACAGACAGACAGACAGACAGACAGACAGACAGACAGACAGACAGACAGACAGACAGACAGACAGACAGACAGACAGACAGACAGACAGACAGACAGACAGACAGACAGACAGACAGACAGACAGACAGACAGACAGACAGACAGACAGACAGACAGACAGACAGACAGACAGACAGACAGACAGACAGACAGACAGACAGACAGACAGACAGACAGACAGACAGACAGACAGACAGACAGACAGACAGACAGACAGACAGACAGACAGACAGACAGACAGACAGACAGACAGACAGACAGACAGACAGACAGACAGACAGACAGACAGACAGACAGACAGACAGACAGACAGACAGACAGACAGACAGACAGACAGACAGACAGACAGACAGACAGACAGACAGACAGACAGACAGACAGACAGACAGACAGACAGACAGACAGACAGACAGACAGACAGACAGACAGACAGACAGACAGACAGACAGACAGACAGACAGACAGACAGACAGACAGACAGACAGACAGACAGACAGACAGACAGACAGACAGACAGACAGACAGACAGACAGACAGACAGACAGACAGACAGACAGACAGACAGACAGACAGACAGACAGACAGACAGACAGACAGACAGACAGACAGACAGACAGACAGACAGACAGACAGACAGACAGACAGACAGACAGACAGACAGACAGACAGACAGACAGACAGACAGACAGACAGACAGACAGACAGACAG
>CAWZZZ010000229.1:47500-84780 GCA_963966595.1 Physocephala rufipes
AGACAGACAGACAGACAGACAGACAGACAGACAGACAGACAGACAGACAGACAGACAGACAGACAGACAGACAGACAGACAGACAGACAGACAGACAGACAGACAGACAGACAGACAGACAGACAGACAGACAGACAGACAGACAGACAGACAGACAGACAGACAGACAGACAGACAGACAGACAGACAGACAGACAGACAGACAGACAGACAGACAGACAGACAGACAGACAGACAGACAGACAGACAGACAGACAGACAGACAGACAGACAGACAGACAGACAGACAGACAGACAGACAGACAGACAGACAGACAGACAGACAGACAGACAGACAGACAGACAGACAGACAGACAGACAGACAGACAGACAGACAGACAGACAGACAGACAGACAGACAGACAGACAGACAGACAGACAGACAGACAGACAGACAGACAGACAGACAGACAGACAGACAGACAGACAGACAGACAGACAGACAGACAGACAGACAGACAGACAGACAGACAGACAGACAGACAGACAGACAGACAGACAGACAGACAGACAGACAGACAGACAGACAGACAGACAGACAGACAGACAGACAGACAGACAGACAGACAGACAGACAGACAGACAGACAGACAGACAGACAGACAGACAGACAGACAGACAGACAGACAGACAGACAGACAGACAGACAGACAGACAGACAGACAGACAGACAGACAGACAGACAGACAGACAGACAGACAGACAGACAGACAGACAGACAGACAGACAGACAGACAGACAGACAGACAGACAGACAGACAGACAGACAGACAGACAGACAGACAGACAGACAGACAGACAGACAGACAGACAGACAGACAGACAGACAGACAGACAGACAGACAGACAGACAGACAGACAGACAGACAGACAGACAGACAGACAGACAGACAGACAGACAGACAGACAGACAGACAGACAGACAGACAGACAGACAGACAGACAGACAGACAGACAGACAGACAGACAGACAGACAGACAGACAGACAGACAGACAGACAGACAGACAGACAGACAGACAGACAGACAGACAGACAGACAGACAGACAGACAGACAGACAGACAGACAGACAGACAGACAGACAGACAGACAGACAGACAGACAGACAGACAGACAGACAGACAGACAGACAGACAGACAGACAGACAGACAGACAGACAGACAGACAGACAGACAGACAGACAGACAGACAGACAGACAGACAGACAGACAGACAGACAGACAGACAGACAGACAGACAGACAGACAGACAGACAGACAGACAGACAGACAGACAGACAGACAGACAGACAGACAGACAGACAGACAGACAGACAGACAGACAGACAGACAGACAGACAGACAGACAGACAGACAGACAGACAGACAGACAGACAGACAGACAGACAGACAGACAGACAGACAGACAGACAGACAGACAGACAGACAGACAGACAGACAGACAGACAGACAGACAGACAGACAGACAGACAGACAGACAGACAGACAGACAGACAGACAGACAGACAGACAGACAGACAGACAGACAGACAGACAGACAGACAGACAGACAGACAGACAGACAGACAGACAGACAGACAGACAGACAGACAGACAGACAGACAGACAGACAGACAGACAGACAGACAGACAGACAGACAGACAGACAGACAGACAGACAGACAGACAGACAGACAGACAGACAGACAGACAGACAGACAGACAGACAGACAGACAGACAGACAGACAGACAGACAGACAGACAGACAGACAGACAGACAGACAGACAGACAGACAGACAGACAGACAGACAGACAGACAGACAGACAGACAGACAGACAGACAGACAGACAGACAGACAGACAGACAGACAGACAGACAGACAGACAGACAGACAGACAGACAGACAGACAGACAGACAGACAGACAGACAGACAGACAGACAGACAGACAGACAGACAGACAGACAGACAGACAGACAGACAGACAGACAGACAGACAGACAGACAGACAGACAGACAGACAGACAGACAGACAGACAGACAGACAGACAGACAGACAGACAGACAGACAGACAGACAGACAGACAGACAGACAGACAGACAGACAGACAGACAGACAGACAGACAGACAGACAGACAGACAGACAGACAGACAGACAGACAGACAGACAGACAGACAGACAGACAGACAGACAGACAGACAGACAGACAGACAGACAGACAGACAGACAGACAGACAGACAGACAGACAGACAGACAGACAGACAGACAGACAGACAGACAGACAGACAGACAGACAGACAGACAGACAGACAGACAGACAGACAGACAGACAGACAGACAGACAGACAGACAGACAGACAGACAGACAGACAGACAGACAGACAGACAGACAGACAGACAGACAGACAGACAGACAGACAGACAGACAGACAGACAGACAGACAGACAGACAGACAGACAGACAGACAGACAGACAGACAGACAGACAGACAGACAGACAGACAGACAGACAGACAGACAGACAGACAGACAGACAGACAGACAGACAGACAGACAGACAGACAGACAGACAGACAGACAGACAGACAGACAGACAGACAGACAGACAGACAGACAGACAGACAGACAGACAGACAGACAGACAGACAGACAGACAGACAGACAGACAGACAGACAGACAGACAGACAGACAGACAGACAGACAGACAGACAGACAGACAGACAGACAGACAGACAGACAGACAGACAGACAGACAGACAGACAGACAGACAGACAGACAGACAGACAGACAGACAGACAGACAGACAGACAGACAGACAGACAGACAGACAGACAGACAGACAGACAGACAGACAGACAGACAGACAGACAGACAGACAGACAGACAGACAGACAGACAGACAGACAGACAGACAGACAGACAGACAGACAGACAGACAGACAGACAGACAGACAGACAGACAGACAGACAGACAGACAGACAGACAGACAGACAGACAGACAGACAGACAGACAGACAGACAGACAGACAGACAGACAGACAGACAGACAGACAGACAGACAGACAGACAGACAGACAGACAGACAGACAGACAGACAGACAGACAGACAGACAGACAGACAGACAGACAGACAGACAGACAGACAGACAGACAGACAGACAGACAGACAGACAGACAGACAGACAGACAGACAGACAGACAGACAGACAGACAGACAGACAGACAGACAGACAGACAGACAGACAGACAGACAGACAGACAGACAGACAGACAGACAGACAGACAGACAGACAGACAGACAGACAGACAGACAGACAGACAGACAGACAGACAGACAGACAGACAGACAGACAGACAGACAGACAGACAGACAGACAGACAGACAGACAGACAGACAGACAGACAGACAGACAGACAGACAGACAGACAGACAGACAGACAGACAGACAGACAGACAGACAGACAGACAGACAGACAGACAGACAGACAGACAGACAGACAGACAGACAGACAGACAGACAGACAGACAGACAGACAGACAGACAGACAGACAGACAGACAGACAGACAGACAGACAGACAGACAGACAGACAGACAGACAGACAGACAGACAGACAGACAGACAGACAGACAGACAGACAGACAGACAGACAGACAGACAGACAGACAGACAGACAGACAGACAGACAGACAGACAGACAGACAGACAGACAGACAGACAGACAGACAGACAGACAGACAGACAGACAGACAGACAGACAGACAGACAGACAGACAGACAGACAGACAGACAGACAGACAGACAGACAGACAGACAGACAGACAGACAGACAGACAGACAGACAGACAGACAGACAGACAGACAGACAGACAGACAGACAGACAGACAGACAGACAGACAGACAGACAGACAGACAGACAGACAGACAGACAGACAGACAGACAGACAGACAGACAGACAGACAGACAGACAGACAGACAGACAGACAGACAGACAGACAGACAGACAGACAGACAGACAGACAGACAGACAGACAGACAGACAGACAGACAGACAGACAGACAGACAGACAGACAGACAGACAGACAGACAGACAGACAGACAGACAGACAGACAGACAGACAGACAGACAGACAGACAGACAGACAGACAGACAGACAGACAGACAGACAGACAGACAGACAGACAGACAGACAGACAGACAGACAGACAGACAGACAGACAGACAGACAGACAGACAGACAGACAGACAGACAGACAGACAGACAGACAGACAGACAGACAGACAGACAGACAGACAGACAGACAGACAGACAGACAGACAGACAGACAGACAGACAGACAGACAGACAGACAGACAGACAGACAGACAGACAGACAGACAGACAGACAGACAGACAGACAGACAGACAGACAGACAGACAGACAGACAGACAGACAGACAGACAGACAGACAGACAGACAGACAGACAGACAGACAGACAGACAGACAGACAGACAGACAGACAGACAGACAGACAGACAGACAGACAGACAGACAGACAGACAGACAGACAGACAGACAGACAGACAGACAGACAGACAGACAGACAGACAGACAGACAGACAGACAGACAGACAGACAGACAGACAGACAGACAGACAGACAGACAGACAGACAGACAGACAGACAGACAGACAGACAGACAGACAGACAGACAGACAGACAGACAGACAGACAGACAGACAGACAGACAGACAGACAGACAGACAGACAGACAGACAGACAGACAGACAGACAGACAGACAGACAGACAGACAGACAGACAGACAGACAGACAGACAGACAGACAGACAGACAGACAGACAGACAGACAGACAGACAGACAGACAGACAGACAGACAGACAGACAGACAGACAGACAGACAGACAGACAGACAGACAGACAGACAGACAGACAGACAGACAGACAGACAGACAGACAGACAGACAGACAGACAGACAGACAGACAGACAGACAGACAGACAGACAGACAGACAGACAGACAGACAGACAGACAGACAGACAGACAGACAGACAGACAGACAGACAGACAGACAGACAGACAGACAGACAGACAGACAGACAGACAGACAGACAGACAGACAGACAGACAGACAGACAGACAGACAGACAGACAGACAGACAGACAGACAGACAGACAGACAGACAGACAGACAGACAGACAGACAGACAGACAGACAGACAGACAGACAGACAGACAGACAGACAGACAGACAGACAGACAGACAGACAGACAGACAGACAGACAGACAGACAGACAGACAGACAGACAGACAGACAGACAGACAGACAGACAGACAGACAGACAGACAGACAGACAGACAGACAGACAGACAGACAGACAGACAGACAGACAGACAGACAGACAGACAGACAGACAGACAGACAGACAGACAGACAGACAGACAGACAGACAGACAGACAGACAGACAGACAGACAGACAGACAGACAGACAGACAGACAGACAGACAGACAGACAGACAGACAGACAGACAGACAGACAGACAGACAGACAGACAGACAGACAGACAGACAGACAGACAGACAGACAGACAGACAGACAGACAGACAGACAGACAGACAGACAGACAGACAGACAGACAGACAGACAGACAGACAGACAGACAGACAGACAGACAGACAGACAGACAGACAGACAGACAGACAGACAGACAGACAGACAGACAGACAGACAGACAGACAGACAGACAGACAGACAGACAGACAGACAGACAGACAGACAGACAGACAGACAGACAGACAGACAGACAGACAGACAGACAGACAGACAGACAGACAGACAGACAGACAGACAGACAGACAGACAGACAGACAGACAGACAGACAGACAGACAGACAGACAGACAGACAGACAGACAGACAGACAGACAGACAGACAGACAGACAGACAGACAGACAGACAGACAGACAGACAGACAGACAGACAGACAGACAGACAGACAGACAGACAGACAGACAGACAGACAGACAGACAGACAGACAGACAGACAGACAGACAGACAGACAGACAGACAGACAGACAGACAGACAGACAGACAGACAGACAGACAGACAGACAGACAGACAGACAGACAGACAGACAGACAGACAGACAGACAGACAGACAGACAGACAGACAGACAGACAGACAGACAGACAGACAGACAGACAGACAGACAGACAGACAGACAGACAGACAGACAGACAGACAGACAGACAGACAGACAGACAGACAGACAGACAGACAGACAGACAGACAGACAGACAGACAGACAGACAGACAGACAGACAGACAGACAGACAGACAGACAGACAGACAGACAGACAGACAGACAGACAGACAGACAGACAGACAGACAGACAGACAGACAGACAGACAGACAGACAGACAGACAGACAGACAGACAGACAGACAGACAGACAGACAGACAGACAGACAGACAGACAGACAGACAGACAGACAGACAGACAGACAGACAGACAGACAGACAGACAGACAGACAGACAGACAGACAGACAGACAGACAGACAGACAGACAGACAGACAGACAGACAGACAGACAGACAGACAGACAGACAGACAGACAGACAGACAGACAGACAGACAGACAGACAGACAGACAGACAGACAGACAGACAGACAGACAGACAGACAGACAGACAGACAGACAGACAGACAGACAGACAGACAGACAGACAGACAGACAGACAGACAGACAGACAGACAGACAGACAGACAGACAGACAGACAGACAGACAGACAGACAGACAGACAGACAGACAGACAGACAGACAGACAGACAGACAGACAGACAGACAGACAGACAGACAGACAGACAGACAGACAGACAGACAGACAGAGACAGACAGACAGACAGACAGACAGACAGACAGACAGACAGACAGACAGACAGACAGACAGACAGACAGACAGACAGACAGACAGACAGACAGACAGACAGACAGACAGACAGACAGACAGACAGACAGACAGACAGACAGACAGACAGACAGACAGACAGACAGACAGACAGACAGACAGACAGACAGACAGACAGACAGACAGACAGACAGACAGACAGACAGACAGACAGACAGACAGACAGACAGACAGACAGACAGACAGACAGACAGACAGACAGACAGACAGACAGACAGACAGACAGACAGACAGACAGACAGACAGACAGACAGACAGACAGACAGACAGACAGACAGACAGACAGACAGACAGACAGACAGACAGACAGACAGACAGACAGACAGACAGACAGACAGACAGACAGACAGACAGACAGACAGACAGACAGACAGACAGACAGACAGACAGACAGACAGACAGACAGACAGACAGACAGACAGACAGACAGACAGACAGACAGACAGACAGACAGACAGACAGACAGACAGACAGACAGACAGACAGACAGACAGACAGACAGACAGACAGACAGACAGACAGACAGACAGACAGACAGACAGACAGACAGACAGACAGACAGACAGACAGACAGACAGACAGACAGACAGACAGACAGACAGACAGACAGACAGACAGACAGACAGACAGACAGACAGACAGACAGACAGACAGACAGACAGACAGACAGACAGACAGACAGACAGACAGACAGACAGACAGACAGACAGACAGACAGACAGACAGACAGACAGACAGACAGACAGACAGACAGACAGACAGACAGACAGACAGACAGACAGACAGACAGACAGACAGACAGACAGACAGACAGACAGACAGACAGACAGACAGACAGACAGACAGACAGACAGACAGACAGACAGACAGACAGACAGACAGACAGACAGACAGACAGACAGACAGACAGACAGACAGACAGACAGACAGACAGACAGACAGACAGACAGACAGACAGACAGACAGACAGACAGACAGACAGACAGACAGACAGACAGACAGACAGACAGACAGACAGACAGACAGACAGACAGACAGACAGACAGACAGACAGACAGACAGACAGACAGACAGACAGACAGACAGACAGACAGACAGACAGACAGACAGACAGACAGACAGACAGACAGACAGACAGACAGACAGACAGACAGACAGACAGACAGACAGACAGACAGACAGACAGACAGACAGACAGACAGACAGACAGACAGACAGACAGACAGACAGACAGACAGACAGACAGACAGACAGACAGACAGACAGACAGACAGACAGACAGACAGACAGACAGACAGACAGACAGACAGACAGACAGACAGACAGACAGACAGACAGACAGACAGACAGACAGACAGACAGACAGACAGACAGACAGACAGACAGACAGACAGACAGACAGACAGACAGACAGACAGACAGACAGACAGACAGACAGACAGACAGACAGACAGACAGACAGACAGACAGACAGACAGACAGACAGACAGACAGACAGACAGACAGACAGACAGACAGACAGACAGACAGACAGACAGACAGACAGACAGACAGACAGACAGACAGACAGACAGACAGACAGACAGACAGACAGACAGACAGACAGACAGACAGACAGACAGACAGACAGACAGACAGACAGACAGACAGACAGACAGACAGACAGACAGACAGACAGACAGACAGACAGAGACAGACAGACAGACAGACAGACAGACAGACAGACAGACAGACAGACAGACAGACAGACAGACAGACAGACAGACAGACAGACAGACAGACAGACAGACAGACAGACAGACAGACAGACAGACAGACAGACAGACAGACAGACAGACAGACAGACAGACAGACAGACAGACAGACAGACAGACAGACAGACAGACAGACAGACAGACAGACAGACAGACAGACAGACAGACAGACAGACAGACAGACAGACAGACAGACAGACAGACAGACAGACAGACAGACAGACAGACAGACAGACAGACAGACAGACAGACAGACAGACAGACAGACAGACAGACAGACAGACAGACAGACAGACAGACAGACAGACAGACAGACAGACAGACAGACAGACAGACAGACAGACAGACAGACAGACAGACAGACAGACAGACAGACAGACAGACAGACAGACAGACAGACAGACAGACAGACAGACAGACAGACAGACAGACAGACAGACAGACAGACAGACAGACAGACAGACAGACAGACAGACAGACAGACAGACAGACAGACAGACAGACAGACAGACAGACAGACAGACAGACAGACAGACAGACAGACAGACAGACAGACAGACAGACAGACAGACAGACAGACAGACAGACAGACAGACAGACAGACAGACAGACAGACAGACAGACAGACAGACAGACAGACAGACAGACAGACAGACAGACAGACAGACAGACAGACAGACAGACAGACAGACAGACAGACAGACAGACAGACAGACAGACAGACAGACAGACAGACAGACAGACAGACAGACAGACAGACAGACAGACAGACAGACAGACAGACAGACAGACAGACAGACAGACAGACAGACAGACAGACAGACAGACAGACAGACAGACAGACAGACAGACAGACAGACAGACAGACAGACAGACAGACAGACAGACAGACAGACAGACAGACAGACAGACAGACAGACAGACAGACAGACAGACAGACAGACAGACAGACAGACAGACAGACAGACAGACAGACAGACAGACAGACAGACAGACAGACAGACAGACAGACAGACAGACAGACAGACAGACAGACAGACAGACAGACAGACAGACAGACAGACAGACAGACAGACAGACAGACAGACAGACAGACAGACAGACAGACAGACAGACAGACAGACAGACAGACAGACAGACAGACAGACAGACAGACAGACAGACAGACAGACAGACAGACAGACAGACAGACAGACAGACAGACAGACAGACAGACAGACAGACAGACAGACAGACAGACAGACAGACAGACAGACAGACAGACAGACAGACAGACAGACAGACAGACAGACAGACAGACAGACAGACAGACAGACAGACAGACAGACAGACAGACAGACAGACAGACAGACAGACAGACAGACAGACAGACAGACAGACAGACAGACAGACAGACAGACAGACAGACAGACAGACAGACAGACAGACAGACAGACAGACAGACAGACAGACAGACAGACAGACAGACAGACAGACAGACAGACAGACAGACAGACAGACAGACAGACAGACAGACAGACAGACAGACAGACAGACAGACAGACAGACAGACAGACAGACAGACAGACAGACAGACAGACAGACAGACAGACAGACAGACAGACAGACAGACAGACAGACAGACAGACAGACAGACAGACAGACAGACAGACAGACAGACAGACAGACAGACAGACAGACAGACAGACAGACAGACAGACAGACAGACAGACAGACAGACAGACAGACAGACAGACAGACAGACAGACAGACAGACAGACAGACAGACAGACAGACAGACAGACAGACAGACAGACAGACAGACAGACAGACAGACAGACAGACAGACAGACAGACAGACAGACAGACAGACAGACAGACAGACAGACAGACAGACAGACAGACAGACAGACAGACAGACAGACAGACAGACAGACAGACAGACAGACAGACAGACAGACAGACAGACAGACAGACAGACAGACAGACAGACAGACAGACAGACAGACAGACAGACAGACAGACAGACAGACAGACAGACAGACAGACAGACAGACAGACAGACAGACAGACAGACAGACAGACAGACAGACAGACAGACAGACAGACAGACAGACAGACAGACAGACAGACAGACAGACAGACAGACAGACAGACAGACAGACAGACAGACAGACAGACAGACAGACAGACAGACAGACAGACAGACAGACAGACAGACAGACAGACAGACAGACAGACAGACAGACAGACAGACAGACAGACAGACAGACAGACAGACAGACAGACAGACAGACAGACAGACAGACAGACAGACAGACAGACAGACAGACAGACAGACAGACAGACAGACAGACAGACAGACAGACAGACAGACAGACAGACAGACAGACAGACAGACAGACAGACAGACAGACAGACAGACAGACAGACAGACAGACAGACAGACAGACAGACAGACAGACAGACAGACAGACAGACAGACAGACAGACAGACAGACAGACAGACAGACAGACAGACAGACAGACAGACAGACAGACAGACAGACAGACAGACAGACAGACAGACAGACAGACAGACAGACAGACAGACAGACAGACAGACAGACAGACAGACAGACAGACAGACAGACAGACAGACAGACAGACAGACAGACAGACAGACAGACAGACAGACAGACAGACAGACAGACAGACAGACAGACAGACAGACAGACAGACAGACAGACAGACAGACAGACAGACAGACAGACAGACAGACAGACAGACAGACAGACAGACAGACAGACAGACAGACAGACAGACAGACAGACAGACAGACAGACAGACAGACAGACAGACAGACAGACAGACAGACAGACAGACAGACAGACAGACAGACAGACAGACAGACAGACAGACAGACAGACAGACAGACAGACAGACAGACAGACAGACAGACAGACAGACAGACAGACAGACAGACAGACAGACAGACAGACAGACAGACAGACAGACAGACAGACAGACAGACAGACAGACAGACAGACAGACAGACAGACAGACAGACAGACAGACAGACAGACAGACAGACAGACAGACAGACAGACAGACAGACAGACAGACAGACAGACAGACAGACAGACAGACAGACAGACAGACAGACAGACAGACAGACAGACAGACAGACAGACAGACAGACAGACAGACAGACAGACAGACAGACAGACAGACAGACAGACAGACAGACAGACAGACAGACAGACAGACAGACAGACAGACAGACAGACAGACAGACAGACAGACAGACAGACAGACAGACAGACAGACAGACAGACAGACAGACAGACAGACAGACAGACAGACAGACAGACAGACAGACAGACAGACAGACAGACAGACAGACAGACAGACAGACAGACAGACAGACAGACAGACAGACAGACAGACAGACAGACAGACAGACAGACAGACAGACAGACAGACAGACAGACAGACAGACAGACAGACAGACAGACAGACAGACAGACAGACAGACAGACAGACAGACAGACAGACAGACAGACAGACAGACAGACAGACAGACAGACAGACAGACAGACAGACAGACAGACAGACAGACAGACAGACAGACAGACAGACAGACAGACAGACAGACAGACAGACAGACAGACAGACAGACAGACAGACAGACAGACAGACAGACAGACAGACAGACAGACAGACAGACAGACAGACAGACAGACAGACAGACAGACAGACAGACAGACAGACAGACAGACAGACAGACAGACAGACAGACAGACAGACAGACAGACAGACAGACAGACAGACAGACAGACAGACAGACAGACAGACAGACAGACAGACAGACAGACAGACAGACAGACAGACAGACAGACAGACAGACAGACAGACAGACAGACAGACAGACAGACAGACAGACAGACAGACAGACAGACAGACAGACAGACAGACAGACAGACAGACAGACAGACAGACAGACAGACAGACAGACAGACAGACAGACAGACAGACAGACAGACAGACAGACAGACAGACAGACAGACAGACAGACAGACAGACAGACAGACAGACAGACAGACAGACAGACAGACAGACAGACAGACAGACAGACAGACAGACAGACAGACAGACAGACAGACAGACAGACAGACAGACAGACAGACAGACAGACAGACAGACAGACAGACAGACAGACAGACAGACAGACAGACAGACAGACAGACAGACAGACAGACAGACAGACAGACAGACAGACAGACTGACAGACAGACAGACAGACAGACAGACAGACAGACAGACACAGACAGACAGACAGACAGACAGACAGACAGACAGACAGACAGACAGACAGACAGACAGACAGACAGACAGACAGACAGACAGACAGACAGACAGACAGACAGACAGACAGACAGACAGACAGACAGACAGACAGACAGACAGACAGACAGACAGACAGACAGACACAGACAGACAGACAGACAGACAGACAGACAGACAGACAGACAGACAGACAGACAGACAGACAGACAGACAGACAGACAGACAGACAGACAGACAGACAGACAGACAGACAGACAGACAGACAGACAGACAGACAGACAGACAGACAGACAGACAGACAGACAGACAGACAGACAGACAGACAGACAGACAGACAGACAGACAGACAGACAGACAGACAGACAGACAGACAGACAGACAGACAGACAGACAGACAGACAGACAGACAGACAGACAGACAGACAGACAGACAGACAGACAGACAGACAGACAGACAGACAGACAGACAGACAGACAGACAGACAGACAGACAGACAGACAGACAGACAGACAGACAGACAGACAGACAGACAGACAGACAGACAGACAGACAGACAGACAGACAGACAGACAGACAGACAGACAGACAGACAGACAGACAGACAGACAGACAGACAGACAGACAGACAGACAGACAGACAGACAGACAGACAGACAGACAGACAGACAGACAGACAGACAGACAGACAGACAGACAGACAGACAGACAGACAGACAGACAGACAGACAGACAGACAGACAGACAGACAGACAGACAGACAGACAGACAGACAGACAGACAGACAGACAGACAGACAGACAGACAGACAGACAGACAGACAGACAGACAGACAGACAGACAGACAGACAGACAGACAGACAGACAGACAGACAGACAGACAGACAGACAGACAGACAGACAGACAGACAGACAGACAGACAGACAGACAGACAGACAGACAGACAGACAGACAGACAGACAGACAGACAGACAGACAGACAGACAGACAGACAGACAGACAGACAGACAGACAGACAGACAGACAGACAGACAGACAGACAGACAGACAGACAGACAGACAGACAGACAGACAGACAGACAGACAGACAGACAGACAGACAGACAGACAGACAGACAGACAGACAGACAGACAGACAGACAGACAGACAGACAGACAGACAGACAGACAGACAGACAGACAGACAGACAGACAGACAGACAGACAGACAGACAGACAGACAGACAGACAGACAGACAGACAGACAGACAGACAGACAGACAGACAGACAGACAGACAGACAGACAGACAGACAGACAGACAGACAGACAGACAGACAGACAGACAGACAGACAGACAGACAGACAGACAGACAGACAGACAGACAGACAGACAGACAGACAGACAGACAGACAGACAGACAGACAGACAGACAGACAGACAGACAGACAGACAGACAGACAGACAGACAGACAGACAGACAGACAGACAGACAGACAGACAGACAGACAGACAGACAGACAGACAGACAGACAGACAGACAGACAGACAGACAGACAGACAGACAGACAGACAGACAGACAGACAGACAGACAGACAGACAGACAGACAGACAGACAGACAGACAGACAGACAGACAGACAGACAGACAGACAGACAGACAGACAGACAGACAGACAGACAGACAGACAGACAGACAGACAGACAGACAGACAGACAGACAGACAGACAGACAGACAGACAGACAGACAGACAGACAGACAGACAGACAGACAGACAGACAGACAGACAGACAGACAGACAGACAGACAGACAGACAGACAGACAGACAGACAGACAGACAGACAGACAGACAGACAGACAGACAGACAGACAGACAGACAGACAGACAGACAGACAGACAGACAGACAGACAGACAGACAGACAGACAGACAGACAGACAGACAGACAGACAGACAGACAGACAGACAGACAGACAGACAGACAGACAGACAGACAGACAGACAGACAGACAGACAGACAGACAGACAGACAGACAGACAGACAGACAGACAGACAGACAGACAGACAGACAGACAGACAGACAGACAGACAGACAGACAGACAGACAGACAGACAGACAGACAGACAGACAGACAGACAGACAGACAGACAGACAGACAGACAGACAGACAGACAGACAGACAGACAGACAGACAGACAGACAGACAGACAGACAGACAGACAGACAGACAGACAGACAGACAGACAGACAGACAGACAGACAGACAGACAGACAGACAGACAGACAGACAGACAGACAGACAGACAGACAGACAGACAGACAGACAGACAGACAGACAGACAGACAGACAGACAGACAGACAGACAGACAGACAGACAGAACAGACAGACAGACAGACAGACAGACAGACAGACAGACAGACAGACAGACAGACAGACAGACAGACAGACAGACAGACAGACAGACAGACAGACAGACAGACAGACAGACAGACAGACAGACAGACAGACAGACAGACAGACAGACAGACAGACAGACAGACAGACAGACAGACAGACAGACAGACAGACAGACAGACAGACAGACAGACAGACAGACAGACAGACAGACAGACAGACAGACAGACAGACAGACAGACAGACAGACAGACAGACAGACAGACAGACAGACAGACAGACAGACAGACAGACAGACAGACAGACAGACAGACAGACAGACAGACAGACAGACAGACAGACAGACAGACAGACAGACAGACAGACAGACAGACAGACAGACAGACAGACAGACAGACAGACAGACAGACAGACAGACAGACAGACAGACAGACAGACAGACAGACAGACAGACAGACAGACAGACAGACAGACAGACAGACAGACAGACAGACAGACAGACAGACAGACAGACAGACAGACAGACAGACAGACAGACAGACAGACAGACAGACAGACAGACAGACAGACAGACAGACAGACAGACAGACAGACAGACAGACAGACAGACAGACAGACAGACAGACAGACAGACAGACAGACAGACAGACAGACAGACAGACAGACAGACAGACAGACAGACAGACAGACAGACAGACAGACAGACAGACAGACAGACAGACAGACAGACAGACAGACAGACAGACAGACAGACAGACAGACAGACAGACAGACAGACAGACAGACAGACAGACAGACAGACAGACAGACAGACAGACAGACAGACAGACAGACAGACAGACAGACAGACAGACAGACAGACAGACAGACAGACAGACAGACAGACAGACAGACAGACAGACAGACAGACAGACAGACAGACAGACAGACAGACAGACAGACAGACAGACAGACAGACAGACAGACAGACAGACAGACAGACAGACAGACAGACAGACAGACAGACAGACAGACAGACAGACAGACAGACAGACAGACAGACAGACAGACAGACAGACAGACAGACAGACAGACAGACAGACAGACAGACAGACAGACAGACAGACAGACAGACAGACAGACAGACAGACAGACAGACAGACAGACAGACAGACAGACAGACAGACAGACAGACAGACAGACAGACAGACAGACAGACAGACAGACAGACAGACAGACAGACAGACAGACAGACAGACAGACAGACAGACAGACAGACAGACAGACAGACAGACAGACAGACAGACAGACAGACAGACAGACAGACAGACAGACAGACAGACAGACAGACAGACAGACAGACAGACAGACAGACAGACAGACAGACAGACAGACAGACAGACAGACAGACAGACAGACAGACAGACAGACAGACAGACAGACAGACAGACAGACAGACAGACAGACAGACAGACAGACAGACAGACAGACAGACAGACAGACAGACAGACAGACAGACAGACAGACAGACAGACAGACAGACAGACAGACAGACAGACAGACAGACAGACAGACAGACAGACAGACAGACAGACAGACAGACAGACAGACAGACAGACAGACAGACAGACAGACAGACAGACAGACAGACAGACAGACAGACAGACAGACAGACAGACAGACAGACAGACAGACAGACAGACAGACAGACAGACAGACAGACAGACAGACAGACAGACAGACAGACAGACAGACAGACAGACAGACAGACAGACAGACAGACAGACAGACAGACAGACAGACAGACAGACAGACAGACAGACAGACAGACAGACAGACAGACAGACAGACAGACAGACAGACAGACAGACAGACAGACAGACAGACAGACAGACAGACAGACAGACAGACAGACAGACAGACAGACAGACAGACAGACAGACAGACAGACAGACAGACAGACAGACAGACAGACAGACAGACAGACAGACAGACAGACGACAGACAGACAGACAGACAGACAGACAGACAGACAGAGACAGACAGACAGACAGACAGACAGACAGACAGACAGACAGACAGACAGACAGACAGACAGACAGACAGACAGACAGACAGACAGACAGACAGACAGACAGACAGACAGACAGACAGACAGACAGACAGACAGACAGACAGACAGACAGACAGACAGACAGACAGACAGACAGACAGACAGACAGACAGACAGACAGACAGACAGACAGACAGACAGACAGACAGACAGACAGACAGACAGACAGACAGACAGACAGACAGACAGACAGACAGACAGACAGACAGACAGACAGACAGACAGACAGACAGACAGACAGACAGACAGACAGACAGACAGACAGACAGACAGACAGACAGACAGACAGACAGACAGACAGACAGACAGACAGACAGACAGACAGACAGACAGACAGACAGACAGACAGACAGACAGACAGACAGACAGACAGACAGACAGACAGACAGACAGACAGACAGACAGACAGACAGACAGACAGACAGACAGACAGACAGACAGACAGACAGACAGACAGACAGACAGACAGACAGACAGACAGACAGACAGACAGACAGACAGACAGACAGACAGACAGACAGACAGACAGACAGACAGACAGACAGACAGACAGACAGACAGACAGACAGACAGACAGACAGACAGACAGACAGACAGACAGACAGACAGACAGACAGACAGACAGACAGACAGACAGACAGACAGACAGACAGACAGACAGACAGACAGACAGACAGACAGACAGACAGACAGACAGACAGACAGACAGACAGACAGACAGACAGACAGACAGACAGACAGACAGACAGACAGACAGACAGACAGACAGACAGACAGACAGACAGACAGACAGACAGACAGACAGACAGACAGACAGACAGACAGACAGACAGACAGACAGACAGACAGACAGACAGACAGACAGACAGACAGACAGACAGACAGACAGACAGACAGACAGACAGACAGACAGACAGACAGACAGACAGACAGACAGACAGACAGACAGACAGACAGACAGACAGACAGACAGACAGACAGACAGACAGACAGACAGACAGACAGACAGACAGACAGACAGACAGACAGACAGACAGACAGACAGACAGACAGACAGACAGACAGACAGACAGACAGACAGACAGACAGACAGACAGACAGACAGACAGACAGACAGACAGACAGACAGACAGACAGACAGACAGACAGACAGACAGACAGACAGACAGACAGACAGACAGACAGACAGACAGACAGACAGACAGACAGACAGACAGACAGACAGACAGACAGACAGACAGACAGACAGACAGACAGACAGACAGACAGACAGACAGACAGACAGACAGACAGACAGACAGACAGACAGACAGACAGACAGACAGACAGACAGACAGACAGACAGACAGACAGACAGACAGACAGACAGACAGACAGACAGACAGACAGACAGACAGACAGACAGACAGACAGACAGACAGACAGACAGACAGACAGACAGACAGACAGACAGACAGACAGACAGACAGACAGACAGACAGACAGACAGACAGACAGACAGACAGACAGACAGACAGACAGACAGACAGACAGACAGACAGACAGACAGACAGACAGACAGACAGACAGACAGACAGACAGACAGACAGACAGACAGACAGACAGACAGACAGACAGACAGACAGACAGACAGACAGACAGACAGACAGACAGACAGACAGACAGACAGACAGACAGACAGACAGACAGACAGACAGACAGACAGACAGACAGACAGACAGACAGACAGACAGACAGACAGACAGACAGACAGACAGACAGACAGACAGACAGACAGACAGACAGACAGACAGACAGACAGACAGACAGACAGACAGACAGACAGACAGACAGACAGACAGACAGACAGACAGACAGACAGACAGACAGACAGACAGACAGACAGACAGACAGACAGACAGACAGACAGACAGACAGACAGACAGACAGACAGACAGACAGACAGACAGACAGACAGACAGACAGACAGACAGACAGACAGACAGACAGACAGACAGACAGACAGACAGACAGACAGACAGACAGACAGACAGACAGACAGACAGACAGACAGACAGACAGACAGACAGACAGACAGACAGACAGACAGACAGACAGACAGACAGACAGACAGACAGACAGACAGACAGACAGACAGACAGACAGACAGACAGACAGACAGACAGACAGACAGACCAGACAGACAGAGACAGACAGACCAGACAGACAGACAGACAGAAGACAGACAGACCGACAGACAGACAGACAGACAGACAGACAGACAGACAGACAGACAGACAGACAGACAGGACAGACAGACAGACAGACAGACAGACAGACAGACAGACAGACAGACAGACAGACAGACAGACAGACAGACAGACAGACAGACAGACAGAAGACAGACAGACAGACAGGACAGACAGACAGACAGACAGGACAGACATACAGACAGACAGACAGACAGACAGACCAGACAGACAGACGACAGACAGACAGGACAGACAGACAGACAGACAGACAGACAGACAGACAGACAGACAGACAGACAGAGACGACAGACAGACAGACAGACAGACAGACAGACAGACAGACAGACAGACAGACAGACAGACAGACAGACAGACAGACAGACAGACAGAAGACAGACAGACAGACAGACAGACAGACAGACAGACAGACAGACAGACAGACAGACAGACAGACAGACAGACAGACAGACAGACAGACAGACAGACAGACAGACAGACAGACAGACAGACAGACAGACAGACAGACAGACAGACAGACAGACAGACAGACAGACAGACAGACAGACAGACAGACAGACAGACAGACAGACAGACAGACAGACAGACAGACAGACAGACAGACAGACAGACAGACAGACAGACAGACAGACAGACAGACAGACAGACAGACAGACAGACAGACAGACAGACAGACAGACAGACAGACAGACAGACAGACAGACAGACAGACAGACAGACAGACAGACAGACAGACAGACAGACAGACAGACAGACAGACAGACAGACAGACAGACAGACAGACAGACAGACAGACAGACAGACAGACAGACAGACAGACAGACAGACAGACAGACAGACAGACAGACAGACAGACAGACAGACAGACAGACAGACAGACAGACAGACAGACAGACAGACAGACAGACAGACAGACAGACAGACAGACAGACAGACAGACAGACAGACAGACAGACAGACAGACAGACAGACAGACAGACAGACAGACAGACAGACAGACAGACAGACAGACAGACAGACAGACAGACAGACAGACAGACAGACAGACAGACAGACAGACAGACAGACAGACAGACAGACAGACAGACAGACAGACAGACAGACAGACAGACAGACAGACAGACAGACAGACAGACAGACAGACAGACAGACAGACAGACAGACAGACAGACAGACAGACAGACAGACAGACAGACAGACAGACAGACAGACAGACAGACAGACAGACAGACAGACAGACAGACAGACAGACAGACAGACAGACAGACAGACAGACAGACAGACAGACAGACAGACAGACAGACAGACAGACAGACAGACAGACAGACAGACAGACAGACAGACAGACAGACAGACAGACAGACAGACAGACAGACAGACAGACAGACAGACAGACAGACAGACAGACAGACAGACAGACAGACAGACAGACAGACAGACAGACAGACAGACAGACAGACAGACAGACAGACAGACAGACAGACAGACAGACAGACAGACAGACAGACAGACAGACAGACAGACAGACAGACAGACAGACAGACAGACAGACAGACAGACAGACAGACAGACAGACAGACAGACAGACAGACAGACAGACAGACAGACAGACAGACAGACAGACAGACAGACAGACAGACAGACAGACAGACAGACAGACAGACAGACAGACAGACAGACAGACAGACAGACAGACAGACAGACAGACAGACAGACAGACAGACAGACAGACAGACAGACAGACAGACAGACAGACAGACAGACAGACAGACAGACAGACAGACAGACAGACAGACAGACAGACAGACAGACAGACAGACAGACAGACAGACAGACAGACAGACAGACAGACAGACAGACAGACAGACAGACAGACAGACAGACAGACAGACAGACAGACAGACAGACAGACAGACAGACAGACAGACAGACAGACAGACAGACAGACAGACAGACAGACAGACAGACAGACAGACAGACAGACAGACAGACAGACAGACAGACAGACAGACAGACAGACAGACAGACAGACAGACAGACAGACAGACAGACAGACAGACAGACAGACAGACAGACAGACAGACTACAGACAGACAGACAGACAGACAGACAGACAGACAGACAGACAGACAGACAGACAGACAGACAGACAGACAGACAGACAGACAGACAGACAGACAGACAGACAGACAGACAGACAGACAGACAGACAGACAGACAGACAGACAGACAGACAGACAGACAGACAGACAGACAGACAGACAGACAGACAGACAGACAGACAGACAGACAGACAGACAGACAGACAGACAGACAGACAGACAGACAGACAGACAGACAGACAGACAGACAGACAGACAGACAGACAGACAGACAGACAGACAGACAGACAGACAGACAGACAGACAGACAGACAGACAGACAGACAGACAGACAGACAGACAGACAGACAGACAGACAGACAGACAGACAGACAGACAGACAGACAGACAGACAGACAGACAGACAGACAGACAGACAGACAGACAGACAGACAGACAGACAGACAGACAGACAGACAGACAGACAGACAGACAGACAGACAGACAGACAGACAGACAGACAGACAGACAGACAGACAGACAGACAGACAGACAGACAGACAGACAGACAGACAGACAGACAGACAGACAGACAGACAGACAGACAGACAGACAGACAGACAGACAGACAGACAGACAGACAGACAGACAGACAGACAGACAGACAGACAGACAGACAGACAGACAGACAGACAGACAGACAGACAGACAGACAGACAGACAGACAGACAGACAGACAGACAGACAGACAGACAGACAGACAGACAGACAGACAGACAGACAGACAGACAGACAGACAGACAGACAGACAGACAGACAGACAGACAGACAGACAGACAGACAGACAGACAGACAGACAGACAGACAGACAGACAGACAGACAGACAGACAGACAGACAGACAGACAGACAGACAGACAGACAGACAGACAGACAGACAGACAGACAGACAGACAGACAGACAGACAGACAGACAGACAGACAGACAGACAGACAGACAGACAGACAGACAGACAGACAGACAGACAGACAGACAGACAGACAGACAGACAGACAGACAGACAGACAGACAGACAGACAGACAGACAGACAGACAGACAGACAGACAGACAGACAGACAGACAGACAGACAGACAGACAGACAGACAGACAGACAGACAGACAGACAGACAGACAGACAGACAGACAGACAGACAGACAGACAGACAGACAGACAGACAGACAGACAGACAGACAGACAGACAGACAGACAGACAGACAGACAGACAGACAGACAGACAGACAGACAGACAGACAGACAGACAGACAGACAGACAGACAGACAGACAGACAGACAGACAGACAGACAGACAGACAGACAGACAGACAGACAGACAGACAGACAGACAGACAGACAGACAGACAGACAGACAGACAGACAGACAGACAGACAGACAGACAGACAGACAGACAGACAGACAGACAGACAGACAGACAGACAGACAGACAGACAGACAGACAGACAGACAGACAGACAGACAGACAGACAGACAGACAGACAGACAGACAGACAGACAGACAGACAGACAGACAGACAGACAGACAGACAGACAGACAGACAGACAGACAGACAGACAGACAGACAGACAGACAGACAGACAGACAGACAGACAGACAGACAGACAGACAGACAGACAGACAGACAGACAGACAGACAGACAGACAGACAGACAGACAGACAGACAGACAGACAGACAGACAGACAGACAGACAGACAGACAGACAGACAGACAGACAGACAGACAGACAGACAGACAGACAGACAGACAGACAGACAGACAGACAGACAGACAGACAGACAGACAGACAGACAGACAGACAGACAGACAGACAGACAGACAGACAGACAGACAGACAGACAGACAGACAGACAGACAGACAGACAGACAGACAGACAGACAGACAGACAGACAGACAGACAGACAGACAGACAGACAGACAGACAGACAGACAGACAGACAGACAGACAGACAGACAGACAGACAGACAGACAGACAGACAGACAGACAGACAGACAGACAGACAGACAGACAGACAGACAGACAGACAGACAGACAGACAGACAGACAGACAGACAGACAGACAGACAGACAGACAGACAGACAGACAGACAGACAGACAGACAGACAGACAGACAGACAGACAGACAGACAGACAGACAGACAGACAGACAGACAGACAGACAGACAGACAGACAGACAGACAGACAGACAGACAGACAGACAGACAGACAGACAGACAGACAGACAGACAGACAGACAGACAGACAGACAGACAGACAGACAGACAGACAGACAGACAGACAGACAGACAGACAGACAGACAGACAGACAGACAGACAGACAGACAGACAGACAGACAGACAGACAGACAGACAGACAGACAGACAGACAGACAGACAGACAGACAGACAGACAGACAGACAGACAGACAGACAGACAGACAGACAGACAGACAGACAGACAGACAGACAGACAGACAGACAGACAGACAGACAGACAGACAGACAGACAGACAGACAGACAGACAGACAGACAGACAGACAGACAGACAGACAGACAGACAGACAGACAGACAGACAGACAGACAGACAGACAGACAGACAGACAGACAGACAGACAGACAGACAGACAGACAGACAGACAGACAGACAGACAGACAGACAGACAGACAGACAGACAGACAGACAGACAGACAGACAGACAGACAGACAGACAGACAGACAGACAGACAGACAGACAGACAGACAGACAGACAGACAGACAGACAGACAGACAGACAGACAGACAGACAGACAGACAGACAGACAGACAGACAGACAGACAGACAGACAGACAGACAGACAGACAGACAGACAGACAGACAGACAGACAGACAGACAGACAGACAGACAGACAGACAGACAGACAGACAGACAGACAGACAGACAGACAGACAGACAGACAGACAGACAGACAGACAGACAGACAGACAGACAGACAGACAGACAGACAGACAGACAGACAGACAGACAGACAGACAGACAGACAGACAGACAGACAGACAGACAGACAGACAGACAGACAGACAGACAGACAGACAGACAGACAGACAGACAGACAGACAGACAGACAGACAGACAGACAGACAGACAGACAGACAGACAGACAGACAGACAGACAGACAGACAGACAGACAGACAGACAGACAGACAGACAGACAGACAGACAGACAGACAGACAGACAGACAGACAGACAGACAGACAGACAGACAGACAGACAGACAGACAGACAGACAGACAGACAGACAGACAGACAGACAGACAGACAGACAGACAGACAGACAGACAGACAGACAGACAGACAGACAGACAGACAGACAGACAGACAGACAGACAGACAGACAGACAGACAGACAGACAGACAGACAGACAGACAGACAGACAGACAGACAGACAGACAGACAGACAGACAGACAGACAGACAGACAGACAGACAGACAGACAGACAGACAGACAGACAGACAGACAGACAGACAGACAGACAGACAGACAGACAGACAGACAGACAGACAGACAGACAGACAGACAGACAGACAGACAGACAGACAGACAGACAGACAGACAGACAGACAGACAGACAGACAGACAGACAGACAGACAGACAGACAGACAGACAGACAGACAGACAGACAGACAGACAGACAGACAGACAGACAGACAGACAGACAGACAGACAGACAGACAGACAGACAGACAGACAGACAGACAGACAGACAGACAGACAGACAGACAGACAGACAGACAGACAGACAGACAGACAGACAGACAGACAGACAGACAGACAGACAGACAGACAGACAGACAGACAGACAGACAGACAGACAGACAGACAGACAGACAGACAGACAGACAGACAGACAGACAGACAGACAGACAGACAGACAGACAGACAGACAGACAGACAGACAGACAGACAGACAGACAGACAGACAGACAGACAGACAGACAGACAGACAGACAGACAGACAGACAGACAGACAGACAGACAGACAGACAGACAGACAGACAGACAGACAGACAGACAGACAGACAGACAGACAGACAGACAGACAGACAGACAGACAGACAGACAGACAGACAGACAGACAGACAGACAGACAGACAGACAGACAGACAGACAGACAGACAGACAGACAGACAGACAGACAGACAGACAGACAGACAGACAGACAGACAGACAGACAGACAGACAGACAGACAGACAGACAGACAGACAGACAGACAGACAGACAGACAGACAGACAGACAGACAGACAGACAGACAGACAGACAGACAGACAGACAGACAGACAGACAGACAGACAGACAGACAGACAGACAGACAGACAGACAGACAGACAGACAGACAGACAGACAGACAGACAGACAGACAGACAGACAGACAGACAGACAGACAGACAGACAGACAGACAGACAGACAGACAGACAGACAGACAGACAGACAGACAGACAGACAGACAGACAGACAGACAGACAGACAGACAGACAGACAGACAGACAGACAGACAGACAGACAGACAGACAGACAGACAGACAGACAGACAGACAGACAGACAGACAGACAGACAGACAGACAGACAGACAGACAGACAGACAGACAGACAGACAGACAGACAGACAGACAGACAGACAGACAGACAGACAGACAGACAGACAGACAGACAGACAGACAGACAGACAGACAGACAGACAGACAGACAGACAGACAGACAGACAGACAGACAGACAGACAGACAGACAGACAGACAGACAGACAGACAGACAGACAGACAGACAGACAGACAGACAGACAGACAGACAGACAGACAGACAGACAGACAGACAGACAGACAGACAGACAGACAGACAGACAGACAGACAGACAGACAGACAGACAGACAGACAGACAGACAGACAGACAGACAGACAGACAGACAGACAGACAGACAGACAGACAGACAGACAGACAGACAGACAGACAGACAGACAGACAGACAGACAGACAGACAGACAGACAGACAGACAGACAGACAGACAGACAGACAGACAGACAGACAGACAGACAGACAGACAGACAGACAGACAGACAGACAGACAGACAGACAGACAGACAGACAGACAGACAGACAGACAGACAGACAGACAGACAGACAGACAGACAGACAGACAGACAGACAGACAGACAGACAGACAGACAGACAGACAGACAGACAGACAGACAGACAGACAGACAGACAGACAGACAGACAGACAGACAGACAGACAGACAGACAGACAGACAGACAGACAGACAGACAGACAGACAGACAGACAGACAGACAGACAGACAGACAGACAGACAGACAGACAGACAGACAGACAGACAGACAGACAGACAGACAGACAGACAGACAGACAGACAGACAGACAGACAGACAGACAGACAGACAGACAGACAGACAGACAGACAGACAGACAGACAGACAGACAGACAGACAGACAGACAGACAGACAGACAGACAGACAGACAGACAGACAGACAGACAGACAGACAGACAGACAGACAGACAGACAGACAGACAGACAGACAGACAGACAGACAGACAGACAGACAGACAGACAGACAGACAGACAGACAGACAGACAGACAGACAGACAGACAGACAGACAGACAGACAGACAGACAGACAGACAGACAGACAGACAGACAGACAGACAGACAGACAGACAGACAGACAGACAGACAGACAGACAGACAGACAGACAGACAGACAGACAGACAGACAGACAGACAGACAGACAGACAGACAGACAGACAGACAGACAGACAGACAGACAGACAGACAGACAGACAGACAGACAGACAGACAGACAGACAGACAGACAGACAGACAGACAGACAGACAGACAGACAGACAGACAGACAGACAGACAGACAGACAGACAGACAGACAGACAGACAGACAGACAGACAGACAGACAGACAGACAGACAGACAGACAGACAGACAGACAGACAGACAGACAGACAGACAGACAGACAGACAGACAGACAGACAGACAGACAGACAGACAGACAGACAGACAGACAGACAGACAGACAGACAGACAGACAGACAGACAGACAGACAGACAGACAGACAGACAGACAGACAGACAGACAGACAGACAGACAGACAGACAGACAGACAGACAGACAGACAGACAGACAGACAGACAGACAGACAGACAGACAGACAGACAGACAGACAGACAGACAGACAGACAGACAGACAGACAGACAGACAGACAGACAGACAGACAGACAGACAGACAGACAGACAGACAGACAGACAGACAGACAGACAGACAGACAGACAGACAGACAGACAGACAGACAGACAGACAGACAGACAGACAGACAGACAGACAGACAGACAGACAGACAGACAGACAGACAGACAGACAGACAGACAGACAGACAGACAGACAGACAGACAGACAGACAGACAGACAGACAGACAGACAGACAGACAGACAGACAGACAGACAGACAGACAGACAGACAGACAGACAGACAGACAGACAGACAGACAGACAGACAGACAGACAGACAGACAGACAGACAGACAGACAGACAGACAGACAGACAGACAGACAGACAGACAGACAGACAGACAGACAGACAGACAGACAGACAGACAGACAGACAGACAGACAGACAGACAGACAGACAGACAGACAGACAGACAGACAGACAGACAGACAGACAGACAGACAGACAGACAGACAGACAGACAGACAGACAGACAGACAGACAGACAGACAGACAGACAGACAGACAGACAGACAGACAGACAGACAGACAGACAGACAGACAGACAGACAGACAGACAGACAGACAGACAGACAGACAGACAGACAGACAGACAGACAGACAGACAGACAGACAGACAGACAGACAGACAGACAGACAGACAGACAGACAGACAGACAGACAGACAGACAGACAGACAGACAGACAGACAGACAGACAGACAGACAGACAGACAGACAGACAGACAGACAGACAGACAGACAGACAGACAGACAGACAGACAGACAGACAGACAGACAGACAGACAGACAGACAGACAGACAGACAGACAGACAGACAGACAGACAGACAGACAGACAGACAGACAGACAGACAGACAGACAGACAGACAGACAGACAGACAGACAGACAGACAGACAGACAGACAGACAGACAGACAGACAGACAGACAGACAGACAGACAGACAGACAGACAGACAGACAGACAGACAGACAGACAGACAGACAGACAGACAGACAGACAGACAGACAGACAGACAGACAGACAGACAGACAGACAGACAGACAGACAGACAGACAGACAGACAGACAGACAGACAGACAGACAGACAGACAGACAGACAGACAGACAGACAGACAGACAGACAGACAGACAGACAGACAGACAGACAGACAGACAGACAGACAGACAGACAGACAGACAGACAGACAGACAGACAGACAGACAGACAGACAGACAGACAGACAGACAGACAGACAGACAGACAGACAGACAGACAGACAGACAGACAGACAGACAGACAGACAGACAGACAGACAGACAGACAGACAGACAGACAGACAGACAGACAGACAGACAGACAGACAGACAGACAGACAGACAGACAGACAGACAGACAGACAGACAGACAGACAGACAGACAGACAGACAGACAGACAGACAGACAGACAGACAGACAGACAGACAGACAGACAGACAGACAGACAGACAGACAGACAGACAGACAGACAGACAGACAGACAGACAGACAGACAGACAGACAGACAGACAGACAGACAGACAGACAGACAGACAGACAGACAGACAGACAGACAGACAGACAGACAGACAGACAGACAGACAGACAGACAGACAGACAGACAGACAGACAGACAGACAGACAGACAGACAGACAGACAGACAGACAGACAGACAGACAGACAGACAGACAGACAGACAGACAGACAGACAGACAGACAGACAGACAGACAGACAGACAGACAGACAGACAGACAGACAGACAGACAGACAGACAGACAGACAGACAGACAGACAGACAGACAGACAGACAGACAGACAGACAGACAGACAGACAGACAGACAGACAGACAGACAGACAGACAGACAGACAGACAGACAGACAGACAGACAGACAGACAGACAGACAGACAGACAGACAGACAGACAGACAGACAGACAGACAGACAGACAGACAGACAGACAGACAGACAGACAGACAGACAGACAGACAGACAGACAGACAGACAGACAGACAGACAGACAGACAGACAGACAGACAGACAGACAGACAGACAGACAGACAGACAGACAGACAGACAGACAGACAGACAGACAGACAGACAGACAGACAGACAGACAGACAGACAGACAGACAGACAGACAGACAGACAGACAGACAGACAGACAGACAGACAGACAGACAGACAGACAGACAGACAGACAGACAGACAGACAGACAGACAGACAGACAGACAGACAGACAGACAGACAGACAGACAGACAGACAGACAGACAGACAGACAGACAGACAGACAGACAGACAGACAGACAGACAGACAGACAGACAGACAGACAGACAGACAGACAGACAGACAGACAGACAGACAGACAGACAGACAGACAGACAGACAGACAGACAGACAGACAGACAGACAGACAGACAGACAGACAGACAGACAGACAGACAGACAGACAGACAGACAGACAGACAGACAGACAGACAGACAGACAGACAGACAGACAGACAGACAGACAGACAGACAGACAGACAGACAGACAGACAGACAGACAGACAGACAGACAGACAGACAGACAGACAGACAGACAGACAGACAGACAGACAGACAGACAGACAGACAGACAGACAGACAGACAGACAGACAGACAGACAGACAGACAGACAGACAGACAGACAGACAGACAGACAGACAGACAGACAGACAGACAGACAGACAGACAGACAGACAGACAGACAGACAGACAGACAGACAGACAGACAGACAGACAGACAGACAGACAGACAGACAGACAGACAGACAGACAGACAGACAGACAGACAGACAGACAGACAGACAGACAGACAGACAGACAGACAGACAGACAGACAGACAGACAGACAGACAGACAGACAGACAGACAGACAGACAGACAACAGACAGACAGACAGACAGACAGACAGACAGACAGACAGACAGACAGACAGACAGACAGACAGACAGACAGACAGACAGACAGACAGACAGACAGACAGACAGACAGACAGACAGACAGACAGACAGACAGACAGACAGACAGACAGACAGACAGACAGACAGACAGACAGACAGACAGACAGACAGACAGACAGACAGACAGACAGACAGACAGACAGACAGACAGACAGACAGACAGACAGACAGACAGACAGACAGACAGACAGACAGACAGACAGACAGACAGACAGACAGACAGACAGACAGACAGACAGACAGACAGACAGACAGACAGACAGACAGACAGACAGACAGACAGACAGACAGACAGACAGACAGACAGACAGACAGACAGACAGACAGACAGACAGACAGACAGACAGACAGACAGACAGACAGACAGACAGACAGACAGACAGACAGACAGACAGACAGACAGACAGACAGACAGACAGACAGACAGACAGACAGACAGACAGACAGACAGACAGACAGACAGACAGACAGACAGACAGACAGACAGACAGACAGACAGACAGACAGACAGACAGACAGACAGACAGACAGACAGACAGACAGACAGACAGACAGACAGACAGACAGACAGACAGACAGACAGACAGACAGACAGACAGACAGACAGACAGACAGACAGACAGACAGACAGACAGACAGACAGACAGACAGACAGACAGACAGACAGACAGACAGACAGACAGACAGACAGACAGACAGACAGACAGACAGACAGACAGACAGACAGACAGACAGACAGACAGACAGACAGACAGACAGACAGACAGACAGACAGACAGACAGACAGACAGACAGACAGACAGACAGACAGACAGACAGACAGACAGACAGACAGACAGACAGACAGACAGACAGACAGACAGACAGACAGACAGACAGACAGACAGACAGACAGACAGACAGACAGACAGACAGACAGACAGACAGACAGACAGACAGACAGACAGACAGACAGACAGACAGACAGACAGACAGACAGACAGACAGACAGACAGACAGACAGACAGACAGACAGACAGACAGACAGACAGACAGACAGACAGACAGACAGACAGACAGACAGACAGACAGACAGACAGACAGACAGACAGACAGACAGACAGACAGACAGACAGACAGACAGACAGACAGACAGACAGACAGACAGACAGACAGACAGACAGACAGACAGACAGACAGACAGACAGACAGACAGACAGACAGACAGACAGACAGACAGACAGACAGACAGACAGACAGACAGACAGACAGACAGACAGACAGACAGACAGACAGACAGACAGACAGACAGACAGACAGACAGACAGACAGACAGACAGACAGACAGACAGACAGACAGACAGACAGACAGACAGACAGACAGACAGACAGACAGACAGACAGACAGACAGACAGACAGACAGACAGACAGACAGACAGACAGACAGACAGACAGACAGACAGACAGACAGACAGACAGACAGACAGACAGACAGACAGACAGACAGACAGACAGACAGACAGACAGACAGACAGACAGACAGACAGACAGACAGACAGACAGACAGACAGACAGACAGACAGACAGACAGACAGACAGACAGACAGACAGACAGACAGACAGACAGACAGACAGACAGACAGACAGACAGACAGACAGACAGACAGACAGACAGACAGACAGACAGACAGACAGACAGACAGACAGACAGACAGACAGACAGACAGACAGACAGACAGACAGACAGACAGACAGACAGACAGACAGACAGACAGACAGACAGACAGACAGACAGACAGACAGACAGACAGACAGACAGACAGACAGACAGACAGACAGACAGACAGACAGACAGACAGACAGACAGACAGACAGACAGACAGACAGACAGACAGACAGACAGACAGACAGACAGACAGACAGACAGACAGACAGACAGACAGACAGACAGACAGACAGACAGACAGACAGACAGACAGACAGACAGACAGACAGACAGACAGACAGACAGACAGACAGACAGACAGACAGACAGACAGACAGACAGACAGACAGACAGACAGACAGACAGACAGACAGACAGACAGACAGACAGACAGACAGACAGACAGACAGACAGACAGACAGACAGACAGACAGACAGACAGACAGACAGACAGACAGACAGACAGACAGACAGACAGACAGACAGACAGACAGACAGACAGACAGACAGACAGACAGACAGACAGACAGACAGACAGACAGACAGACAGACAGACAGACAGACAGACAGACAGACAGACAGACAGACAGACAGACAGACAGACAGACAGACAGACAGACAGACAGACAGACAGACAGACAGACAGACAGACAGACAGACAGACAGACAGACAGACAGACAGACAGACAGACAGACAGACAGACAGACAGACAGACAGACAGACAGACAGACAGACAGACAGACAGACAGACAGACAGACAGACAGACAGACAGACAGACAGACAGACAGACAGACAGACAGACAGACAGACAGACAGACAGACAGACAGACAGACAGACAGACAGACAGACAGACAGACAGACAGACAGACAGACAGACAGACAGACAGACAGACAGACAGACAGACAGACAGACAGACAGACAGACAGACAGACAGACAGACAGACAGACAGACAGACAGACAGACAGACAGACAGACAGACAGACAGACAGACAGACAGACAGACAGACAGACAGACAGACAGACAGACAGACAGACAGACAGACAGACAGACAGACAGACAGACAGACAGACAGACAGACAGACAGACAGACAGACAGACAGACAGACAGACAGACAGACAGACAGACAGACAGACAGACAGACAGACAGACAGACAGACAGACAGACAGACAGACAGACAGACAGACAGACAGACAGACAGACAGACAGACAGACAGACAGACAGACAGACAGACAGACAGACAGACAGACAGACAGACAGACAGACAGACAGACAGACAGACAGACAGACAGACAGACAGACAGACAGACAGACAGACAGACAGACAGACAGACAGACAGACAGACAGACAGACAGACAGACAGACAGACAGACAGACAGACAGACAGACAGACAGACAGACAGACAGACAGACAGACAGACAGACAGACAGACAGACAGACAGACAGACAGACAGACAGACAGACAGACAGACAGACAGACAGACAGACAGACAGACAGACAGACAGACAGACAGACAGACAGACAGACAGACAGACAGACAGACAGACAGACAGACAGACAGACAGACAGACAGACAGACAGACAGACAGACAGACAGACAGACAGACAGACAGACAGACAGACAGACAGACAGACAGACAGACAGACAGACAGACAGACAGACAGACAGACAGACAGACAGACAGACAGACAGACAGACAGACAGACAGACAGACAGACAGACAGACAGACAGACAGACAGACAGACAGACAGACAGACAGACAGACAGACAGACAGACAGACAGACAGACAGACAGACAGACAGACAGACAGACAGACAGACAGACAGACAGACAGACAGACAGACAGACAGACAGACAGACAGACAGACAGACAGACAGACAGACAGACAGACAGACAGACAGACAGACAGACAGACAGACAGACAGACAGACAGACAGACAGACAGACAGACAGACAGACAGACAGACAGACAGACAGACAGACAGACAGACAGACAGACAGACAGACAGACAGACAGACAGACAGACAGACAGACAGACGACAGACAGACAGACAGACAGACAGACAGACAGACAGACAGACAGACAGACAGACAGACAGACAGACAGACAGACAGACAGACAGACAGACAGACAGACAGACAGACAGACAGACAGACAGACAGACAGACAGACAGACAGACAGACAGACAGACAGACAGACAGACAGACAGACAGACAGACAGACAGACAGACAGACAGACAGACAGACAGACAGACAGACAGACAGACAGACAGACAGACAGACAGACAGACAGACAGACAGACAGACAGACAGACAGACAGACAGACAGACAGACAGACAGACAGACAGACAGACAGACAGACAGACAGACAGACAGACAGACAGACAGACAGACAGACAGACAGACAGACAGACAGACAGACAGACAGACAGACAGACAGACAGACAGACAGACAGACAGACAGACAGACAGACAGACAGACAGACAGACAGACAGACAGACAGACAGACAGACAGACAGACAGACAGACAGACAGACAGACAGACAGACAGACAGACAGACAGACAGACAGACAGACAGACAGACAGACAGACAGACAGACAGACAGACAGACAGACAGACAGACAGACAGACAGACAGACAGACAGACAGACAGACAGACAGACAGACAGACAGACAGACAGACAGACAGACAGACAGACAGACAGACAGACAGACAGACAGACAGACAGACAGACAGACAGACAGACAGACAGACAGACAGACAGACAGACAGACAGACAGACAGACAGACAGACAGACAGACAGACAGACAGACAGACAGACAGACAGACAGACAGACAGACAGACAGACAGACAGACAGACAGACAGACAGACAGACAGACAGACAGACAGACAGACAGACAGACAGACAGACAGACAGACAGACAGACAGACAGACAGACAGACAGACAGACAGACAGACAGACAGACAGACAGACAGACAGACAGACAGACAGACAGACAGACAGACAGACAGACAGACAGACAGACAGACAGACAGACAGACAGACAGACAGACAGACAGACAGACAGACAGACAGACAGACAGACAGACAGACAGACAGACAGACAGACAGACAGACAGACAGACAGACAGACAGACAGACAGACAGACAGACAGACAGACAGACAGACAGACAGACAGACAGACAGACAGACAGACAGACAGACAGACAGACAGACAGACAGACAGACAGACAGACAGACAGACAGACAGACAGACAGACAGACAGACAGACAGACAGACAGACAGACAGACAGACAGACAGACAGACAGACAGACAGACAGACAGACAGACAGACAGACAGACAGACAGACAGACAGACAGACAGACAGACAGACAGACAGACAGACAGACAGACAGACAGACAGACAGACAGACAGACAGACAGACAGACAGACAGACAGACAGACAGACAGACAGACAGACAGACAGACAGACAGACAGACAGACAGACAGACAGACAGACAGACAGACAGACAGACAGACAGACAGACAGACAGACAGACAGACAGACAGACAGACAGACAGACAGACAGACAGACAGACAGACAGACAGACAGACAGACAGACAGACAGACAGACAGACAGACAGACAGACAGACAGACAGACAGACAGACAGACAGACAGACAGACAGACAGACAGACAGACAGACAGACAGACAGACAGACAGACAGACAGACAGACAGACAGACAGACAGACAGACAGACAGACAGACAGACAGACAGACAGACAGACAGACAGACAGACAGACAGACAGACAGACAGACAGACAGACAGACAGACAGACAGACAGACAGACAGACAGACAGACAGACAGACAGACAGACAGACAGACAGACAGACAGACAGACAGACAGACAGACAGACAGACAGACAGACAGACAGACAGACAGACAGACAGACAGACAGACAGACAGACAGACAGACAGACAGACAGACAGACAGACAGACAGACAGACAGACAGACAGACAGACAGACAGACAGACAGACAGACAGACAGACAGACAGACAGACAGACAGACAGACAGACAGACAGACAGACAGACAGACAGACAGACAGACAGACAGACAGACAGACAGACAGACAGACAGACAGACAGACAGACAGACAGACAGACAGACAGACAGACAGACAGACAGACAGACAGACAGACAGACAGACAGACAGACAGACAGACAGACAGACAGACAGACAGACAGACAGACAGACAGACAGACAGACAGACAGACAGACAGACAGACAGACAGACAGACAGACAGACAGACAGACAGACAGACAGACAGACAGACAGACAGACAGACAGACAGA
>CAWZZZ010000230.1:0-14178 GCA_963966595.1 Physocephala rufipes
ACCAAGATTAAATAAGCTTAATAAAGTTCTTAACAAGATCTTAACAAATAACCTTGTTAAGCTAGCAAATAGAATAGGGCCGCTAAAATAAAAATTCAAAGCCGTTTACACAGCAAGCCCAATAAAAGTAACACGTGACATATCTGTGGTGAATTTCTCATGCTCAGTTATGTCCCTTAAATAATTTGGGAAAGCGCAAAATATTTCCTTTTTTGTCACATATTTTTGGAGGAAAGGTGTTACTTATCTCTTCTATATATCTTCAGCGAATGTATTCATTCACGTTGGTATAGTTGACCTGTTAACAGAGATAACGAGATAGGAAACTTCTCTAACTACAACTCTGATTTAAGGTAGTGTTAGTGACTTTCAGACCCAAACAAACAATGGAATTCCAGGAAATCGATGTTACAGACCCAAACAATTCGCGGAATTGCATGTTACGGACCCAAACAATATTTGAGTTTCAGACCCCAATGACATTTCGGTCAAAAATTCCCACCACCTTTATTTATCCAGTTCAATTCAAAATTACGGCCCTATACTGGTTGTTAACTAAGCTCATAACATCAACAAAAAGAAAAGAAAATAGTTTAGAATTAACAGTAGTTAAGATTTCGTATTCTGGCGAAAAATTAACAACTGATTTCTTAGCTACGGTGTTAATGACAGCTAACGACTTAACAAGGAGAAAAGTTAGAGTATAATTATTTTTAGCTGAATTTATATTTGTCTACGGTCTCTTTTTAAGAAAAAGCTTTGAATAACATGAATAATATATTTTTCTCGTGTTTACTGGTGAAAAAAAAACAAAAGAAAAGAAAAAATTGCGAGACGTCGTTGTTTAAGACAACTTCGAGAAGCCAATGATCCCTTGGCATTCCGTGATGATGTGTTAGTCAAAAACTTTAGAATGAGCAAATCCCTGTGTTGGAGATTAATTAGTGAGATTATGTCATGGGATATACAGAAGTCATCTTCATCTATTTATATTATCATATATTTTAATAAGAAAATATAAATACTTAAAAGTGCTTACTTCTCATGTGGCTCCATAGTTTTGTTTACTGGGTTTGACAGTTACCGCTTATTAATTTCACAGTATCGCTCTTGTTGATCGTTTTTCAGAATACCAAGATTAAATAAGCTTAATAAAGTTCTTAACAAGATCTTAACAAATAACCTTGTTAAGCTAGCAAATAGAATAGGGCCGCTAAAATAAAAATTCAAAGCCGTTTACACAGCAAGCCCAATAATAGTAACACGTGACATATCTGTGGTGAATTTCTCATGCTCAGTTATGTCCCTTAAATAATTTGGGAAAGCGCAAAATATTTCCTTTTTTGTCACATATTTTTGGAGGAAAGGTGTTACTTATCTCTTCTATATATCTTCAGCGAATGTATTCATTCACGTTGGCATAGTTGACCTGTTAACAGAGATAACGAGATAGGAAACTTCTCTAACTACAACTCTGATTTAAGGTAGTGTTAGTGACTTTCAGACCCAAACAAACAATGGAATTCCAGGAAATCGATGTTACAGACCCAAACAATTCGCGGAATTGCATATTACGGACCCAAACAATATTTGAGTTTCAGACCCCAATGACATTTCGGTCAAAAATTCCCACCACCTTTGTTTAGATATTCCAACTTAGATATTGATCTATAAAATTAAATTGTATTTCATGTACACTTTTATGCTTTAAGCAGTGTACATGCATTGTGTTCATACTTTGTTTGATGACAATAATATATCTAATAATTTATCGGCAAAAACATTGCGCTTTTGTAAGCATGGGGAAATAAATGAAATGAAATTTCGTGCAATAATTTAGTGATTCGCAAAAATGGAGTGACTTATTTAATGGGGCAAATAATTCCAAAGAGGGTAAAATAAATTAAACAAATACTTAAAACAATTTACTTAAACATATTCTGCATGTTGCTTTATTAACATTACCCTAAATCTAAGTGCAAGGCTTTGTTTTGATTTTGATGTTTACTAATCACTCGCCGAAGCAATTAAATTACGGTATATGTGTTTTAATAATCTTCACCTTAAATTAAAATATTGTTAATGTTTTATGAGAATATAAACGAAATTAAATGTGTTATAACGTTTTAATTAGCATTTAATAAGCATTCATGTCAATTTTACAATATAAGTGATGGTAAAATTAATTAAACAAATATTTAAAAGAATTTATTTAATAATGTATTATTAATAATAATGTGAATTAATGTAATTATTTTATATATTCTATCTTCATTTTGAAGTAATATAAATAATTTAACAGCTTATTTTTCTGGCGTTGGCCTTAATTATTTTTTGACCTCACAGCTAGATTTGACCATTTTAGTGTTACCTGCTTAAGCGGCTCGTAGTGTTTTATGTACATTTCTTAGCATTCGTATGAAAACAGTGTTGCCTGCATTTTGTAATTTGGTATAAACTAAATTTTATCGTTAATTATTAAACAAAGAATCATTAAACCAGTATATTAAACCATTATAGCTTGCTAAATGAGCTTGAAACTACTTTTCAATTTAGAAAATTTCATTATTTTTGGTATTGAACAAGATTATGTGGGTCACATTTGTTTGTAATATCAAAGAATTCAATAATATATATAAGGAATTTTGATAGTCTTCAGTTCAAACATTTACTTACGTGTTGAATTATTGAGATTGTTACGTAAAACATACTCGCATAATTTATGTACACGTTTCAATGCGTTTCATTGGTTTCGTATTTTTGAAGTTGCTTTTTTGAATTTAATTTGCAGCCTAGGCCTTTTTCGCTATATATTTTTTCACCACGATTTTTAAATTTGCAAAATTTAAAATTTTTTATACATTCCAAGGATTTCTAATTTTGCTAAAAAATGCCAAGTGTGCCAGTGTGCCGTAAAGTTGGATGTGCAGGCGGTGGTCAATTCTTCAGGTTTCCGGACGCTGCAACCAATGGATCACGGTAAGATGTTGGTCAAGCGGCCGCAAGTGTTTTCCAATTGGAATCTCCAGTTGTTCCAGTTGGAAAACCTACAATGTTAGATTTAGGTAATAATACATAGCTCTGATATGGAAATTTTTAATTTGAATAACCAACATTCTAATCCAAATGAGAGTAAAAGTATTTGTGATCTGCATTTGTTTAGAAGTTATAACTCAATAAAATAAAAGAGCAATTAATAAAAATCAGTATCAAACTGTTGACAAATTTCTAAATCAGAGCCATATACTGCATGCTGGGTACAAATAGGTATAGGTGATAGGATTATTTGTGAATTCACTTTTATATTTGCTTCGTTTTAACTCTTAAACTGTGCTTCACTAAATTTAACTGTGCTTAACTAAATTTATTTAACTACTAACTATGCAACATTATATCATAAATTATCACCAAAATCCATTAACATTCATAAAATGTAACACCGTAACAATCATTTTAAATTTCATATATATTAACGTTTGTGAAATGTTTTACATATCATTGTACAATTTTAATTTCCTAACAATTTGTTATGTATATCTAATAAAATAAGTGTGCATTGTATATTTGTATATGGGTGTTATATGCCTACTGGGGAACCGGACATCCAAAAAAACCGATAACGCGCCAATGTGCATACCTCTTGGGTGGCGTGGAAGTGCACACAGCCCTCTGATGGAAATTTTATGTTTCCATTTATTTACTATAGGAAATAAAGGAATAATTTGTATTGTATTTACGTAAAATAAAAAATAAACACTGTTTTTATTAAAATATTAACTAATATAATTATAAAAAATTAACAATTTTCCTATCAAGAATTACAAATTTCAAATATATAAACATTTTCAAAGCGATCAAGTTTTGCAAATATAAACCAATACTTCAGTAAAAATTGCCAAGCCAAAAGATCTTATGAGGGGATCCCAAAAGCCGCCAGGAGTGGGAAGTATATCAAATTCTGGTGATTTATTAAATAAATCTCTTTTAAGCCCGCATCTTAAGGTCATCTTGAGGTCTTCACCTTTCTCGTCTAACTCCCTTTTCCGGCATATTTCTGGTATCTTTAGTAATTCTAGAAAAGAAAATATTCAAAATTAATTAGAATTCGACCGTTATATTCTTTTTACCTTTTGGATTACTTCGCGCTTTCCAAACGTTTTAAATTATTTAAAGTCTCATTGCCATTCTTGAGGACTTCATGCAGGAGAGGCATTGATTCTATGCAGGTGCTATCTTGATAAATTTCTTCTATGAACACTGTGTCCGCTTTGGGAGGTGACATTATTATAATGCTTGGTGAGTTACTATAAATTGTTTAGCGTTCTGAATTGGTTAGAACTAGAGGAAAGTTTAGCTCATTCGCGCTATTGAAATTCTGAAAGAATTGAATATATTAATCGATTCGAAACGACGAAAAATGAAATATATAATAGAATTACCGTAAATTTTAAAAAGTATGGAGCCTGATTTTACATCCATGACTGAGTTCTTGTGAATTGAATAATTTGTTAGGCGCGCCTGTTTCAATTTCCTTTTCGAATTAAGTGGCGAGTCTTTCATTTGATAATTTCTATTCTGTGTGGGCTGCTTTGTAGTACCATGATTGCAAATTAATTTTTTGCCTTCCAGCGCTCCGAAAAATGTTTCTCTGCTGTTTTCGTTGATTTTCTTTTTGCAGCTATTTACTTCCGGTGCTTTTTACTAAACCCATTTTTTGTTCAATATTTTAGCATGAGCTGATTCTTTACGTGTTTTCTTCCTAGGTTTCCAAAACAACGTTCGCAGCGGCTCGATTTCTACATTTTCGGTCTCAAAAATATCCGCGCATGGTATTTGATTTTGCTGTTTGCCATCACCGAAGGACGAGTTACTGTCATTATTCATCAACTCTTTCGTCCTCAACTCTTTCTTGCTGTTCCTTCCTACGGGATTCCAAAATATTCATCAGCTCTATTCATTCTATTTTGGGATTTGTGGTGACATGAAAATAAGACACGTGGTGTTGGCCAGCTCAAAATGGTGTTGGCCAGCCCATCCAAATTCTGACTGAAGCCCGTGTTATGTTCTACTTTTACGTATAATTAATTTTTGATTTTAAATTCTTGTTCGTGACTCCTTTTCTTATTATTTTCACTTTAAAATAGAGCACAAAATGTGCTTTCAAATCAAGCCGCGGAACGAACTGTTGTTTACATATTTTCAAGAAAAGTCATACGTGACATTGAATTTGGTGAATAACGCATACCTATACATAACCCCTGTACGTGAGTTTCGGTCGTGTAAAATTTTGTCATTTTTTTGAAACATTTTTTTCGGGAAAAGAGTTTCCTATCTCGTTGTCTCTGCCTGTTAAAACATATGGAGGAGTTAAAAATTGAATACTATTCTTTCGTAAAATTGAGACTTACATATATTCTACAAATTCTTTTGCACTCTGTACTATAGAATAAAAAGGATCTGCAGGAAAGACGGAACGTAATCAAATCAAATGCGCCTGTATGAAGAATAATTCGGTTTATGTACGTCTTATAATGCGTTTTTAAGAAATGTATTTAATTAATTTATAGACATTTGGGAGAGTGATACCAGAGTACTTCGGTATACATTCGCCATTATATAATATATACATATTTGGAGCATATTTACATGATCATACCAGCTCCGTTATTTTTTGTTTATTTTTTGTTATTGTTGTGCTCTCTTCCTGATCATAAAAAACATAAAATTATTTCCCGCTGCCTTCTATGGGCGGGGCTGATAGCCTATGAAGTTTGAAAAATATGTCCTCATATCTTCTAAACACATCGTTAGTGTCGTTAGAAAGCCTGTATAAATATCTATATTTCATGTAAAAATGTATTTTATCGAAATGTTAACAGTTTTTGAATTAAACGAAATTTTAACATTCTACTACTTTTCTTCCAATTATAAATTTTTTTTTCTAAATAAAATGTGTAATTAGTATATGCATTTGTACCTAAAATAGAAAACTAGATTATTTAAGTATTTATACAAAATTTTCATGTAGATCGGTGGTTTAGTTACGGAGAAAACCGACTTTTTATCGTAAGTATGAATTCACTTTGAATTTTGTTAATATGCATTCCTATAATTTTATAAAGTATGCAACATTGGTTCCAAAAATTATGTTCGTTTTGTTGAAATTATAACCGTCATTTCCCTTTTTTTGTTGCTAAATTTAAATATTTTAATATAATTGTGTGGAACGCGAATAACTAACTGTGTGCGAAATGGCTTTAACTAATATATACGATATTTTTAATTGCAAGGTTGACGGAGATATTACAGCGGATATAGTAAAAAAGCTCCAGAAATGGAATTTGATTCCAAAAACTTAAAAATGTCATAATGGCCACGAATTTGTTTTGCGGCCAGATAGTCGCGCAAGAGATGGCTTTTCTTGGAGGTGCATATTTTGGAGGTGAATATTTATATATTTATATAAAATCGCGCGATTTTTCTTAAAAATTTTTCTGTTTTGGGATAGCGCTGCAGGCGAATAATTATCAAAGAAATGATAAAGTGCACAAACAACTAATGGAAAAATGTAGTTCGTTGTAAATTTTAAATTGGGTTTTCTCCATAAAGCAATCACCGATCTGCATGAAAAAAATTTGGTATGAAGGCTGAAATAACGTAGTTTTTTACTTTAAGTATAACTGCATGCCCTAATCACGCATATTATTTAGAAAAAAAATAATTAAAAAAGGGCAAAAAGGTAGTGTATTGTTAAAATTCCGTTTAATTCAAAAACTGTTATCATTTCGATAAAATGTCTTGTCACATAAATTATTGGTATTTATACGAGCTTTCGAACGACACTAATTTCATCCAAATAACTGGCGCAGTTTAGGAGATACAAATAATAATTTTTGAAATTTCGAAGGGCTCTAGCCCCGCCCCAAGAGCTAGCGGGAATTTATTTTATGTTTATTAGGGTTAGAAAAGAAGCACAAAACCGATACAAGAACGACGAACAAATCGGAGCTAGTACAATCATGTAAATATAAGCCATATATATATATATATATATATATATATATATATATATATATATATATATATATATATATATATATATATATATATATATATATATATATATATATATATATATATATATATATATATATATATATATATATATATATATATATATATATATATATATATATATATATATATATATATATATATATATATATATATATATATATATATATATATATATATATATATATATATATATATATATATATATATATATATATATATATATATATATATATATATATATATATATATATATATATATATATATATATATATATATATATATATATATATATATATATATATATATATATATATATATATATATATATATATATATATATATATATATATATATATATATATATATATATATATATATATATATATATATATATATATATATATATATATATATATATATATATATATATATATATATATATATATATATATATATATATATATATATATATATATATATATATATATATATATATATATATATATATATATATTATATATATATATATATATATATATATATATATATATATATATATATATATATATATATATATATATATATATATATATATATATATATATATATATATATATATATATATATATATATATATATATATATATATATATATATATATATATATATATATATATATATATATATATATATATATATATATATATATATATATATATATATATATATATATATATATATATATATATATATATATATATATATATATATATATATATATATATATATATATATATATATATATATATATATATATATATATATATATATATATATATATATATATATATATATATATATATATATATATATATATATATATATATATATATATATATATATATATATATATATATATATATATATATATATATATATATATATATATATATATATATATATATATATATATATATATATATATATATATATATATATATATATATATATATATATATATATATATATATATATATATATATATATATATATATATATATATATATATATATATATATATATATATATATATATATATATATATATATATATATATATATATATATATATATATATATATATTATATATATATATATATATATATATATATATATATATATATATATATATATATATATATATATATATATATATATATATATATATATATATATATATATATATATATATATATATATATATATATATATATATATATATATATATATATATATATATATATATATATATATATATATATATATATATATATATATATATATATATATATATATATATATATATATATTATAATTGTTTGCAAGATGATGGTTTCGACCATTTTACAGAGAAGCAATCTATGCAATTCAAAGATCCGGTAACAGGATACCAGCGCTATAGAAGGACTATGGCGCAATGTAAAAGCGTTACTTCGAAAAAAATAAGCATAATGGAATTTTTTCGTGGATACGTCGCCAAGTATATGTTTAAACGGTACCACATAACAGTACCAAATTCAGGCGTCGATTTTGTATATGTACTTATGTACTTGTAATATGTGCATAAGTACTTGTAATATATTTGTTATAAGCAACCAAATTAATAAAAAGATTTGAAATTTTAATAGTTTTCTCTGTAAGTATTAATATGGGTAATGTTGGTAGTGATGTCTCCTAAAATCGTTCCACACATTGCAGTTTTTTATTGAGATGTTCGGGCGGTTTCTCTATCAGCTTATTCTTCTGGCGTTGCTTGTTTGTTTCGCTATTTTTTACAATGTATATTGTTTGTTTGTTTGTTTGTCTTTATTAGAACTAAACATTATGTTTTATAGTTCATGAATAATTTAAATACAAAATTCAATAGATCAGTAGTTCAAGTAAATACAAATTCAGTCAAATAGTTTAAATAGTTTAAATACAAAAGTTTAAATACAAAATAGTTTAAATACAAAATTGGAGAAAATTAACACAATACAAAGACAAAAATAGATTAAATATTTGATAAGAAATTCAAAATATTCCGTTTGTTACAGCAAAAGAATCACAAAAATTAATAACAGAATACACCGTATTAAAGTCGAAACAGGCATTCCGAAGAGGTTCGAATTGTAGGTATGATGATCTACAGAAAGTCAACTGAAGCGGCTCATATCGTCTAGATGAGCGGCGAGGAACGGTAAGATGAATGTTTGATAGCAAATGAGGAGAATCAGTTGCACCAGATAAGCAGCTCAGGATGAAAATAGCATTAAACATTTTCCTGCGATCAAAAAGTGTTGGTAGGTTAATTAATTTCAGCCGGGATTCATATGGTGGTAAATGAACTGATTCATCCCAGCGGAGGTGACGAAGGCAGAAAAGTAAAAACTGTTTCTGAATTGATTCAATTTGAGAAATATAACAGCTGTAATAAGGATTCCAAACTGGCGATGCATACTCCAAGATTGGCCTCAACAGCGAGGTGTACAATAATTTCGTTACATAGGGATCATCAAATTCCTTCGCCCATCTTTTAATACAGCCTAAAATACTGTTAGCTCTGATAGATATGCCATTAATATGAGTATGAAAGCGCAGTTTCCGATCCAAAACAACTCCAAGATCGTTTATAGAATCAACAACTTCCAATTTATAAGATCCAATAGAGTAATTCAGCAATGCAGGTTTCAAGACGCGAGCGAAAGTAATTTGCTTACACTTCTTCAAATTTAAATTCATACAGTTTAATCTGCACCAATCAGTTAATGAGTCCAAATCAGCTTGAAGTAGCAAAGCATCACACTATGTTTTGTAAGATAAGAACAGTTTAACATCATCCGCAAACATGAGAAATATTCCCATTACTGATAGAAGTTGGGAGATCATTTATGAAAATGAGGAATAATAATGGACCCAAATGACTCCCCTGCGGAACTCCAGAAGGTACCGAAAATTCTTTAGATATGGCATTGTTAAACACAACCATTTGAGAACGATCACTGAGATACGATTGGATCCAACGCAGCAAAGATTCAGGAAAACCAAATAGTTTTAGTTTTAAATTTAGAAGTTTGTGATTAACTACATCAAACGCCTTGCTGAAGTCCATATAAATAACATCCGTCCACATAGAATATTTAAAATTGTTTATTGTGTGAGACACAAATTCAAGTAGATTTGTAGTAGTAGATTTCCCAACTCGAAAACCATGCTGAACAGGTGATATTGAAGAATTCACAGAAAAAGATATTTGATCGGTAATTATCTTCTCAAAAAGTTTAGGAAGTGCACTGAGCTTAGCGATGCCACGATAGTTATTTATCATAATCTTACTTCCAGACTTATGCAAAGGAATAATAAATGATGCCTTCCAACTGTGCGGAAAATAGCCAGAGCGTAACGAATAACCAAATAACATTTCGACAGGTTTTACTAACACGTCAGCGCAGTTTTTCAGGATACAGGATGGAATATTGTCAGGACCAGGATTAAAGGTGCTCTTGATGTCATTCAAAGAGTTAAGAATAAGATCTTCATTTAAAATTGGCTGGGCAATAGAACCAGATGTAATACTGTAAGGGTAAGAATCCGAGACGTAGCTAGATGAAGAATATGTAGATTTAAAAAGTCAGCAAAGAGGTCACAAATCGTTTGCAGGATCATCCGTCTCAATATCTCGAAACTTCATAAATGTTGGAAGAACATCACTCTTTCTCTTAGTATTAACAAACCTCCAAAATGATTTAGGATCACGTCGAAGATTATGTTTCACCTTTAAGATATAACTTGGTAAGCATGTTTACATAAGCGATGATATCTGTTCCTTGAAGATAAATAATTTAAGAGACTTAAAGTTGAACGCGATCGACAAAACATTTTATAGCTCTTTGCTTTCATATTTCTCAAAATGCGTAGCTCTTTAGAAAACCAGGAAGGATATGAAGATGATCGAACTATCCTCAATGGAACCGATGATTTAATCGGTTATCAAGTTATCAAGTCTGTTCTCAACTTTTCACCGTAAAATACAAAATTTCAATAAAAATTAGGAACATAGGGGAACTACCGATGCCCACAACACCGTTAGACCAAGCAAACTAGTTGTGAAGCACCACAAATATTTGAAAGTTTTGAGCGCGTTATCATTTAATCAATGTGTATTACCGGCGGAAGATCAGACCTTATTCCTCCTACGCTTTTGATAATCATTAAACTGAAGGGAGTACGAGTGAATTAAAATACGAAAATTATATCAAGATATCGATAAGACGCAATTATATAGGAAATATAAAACCACTACCATTTTTGGGTACGACCTATCGATATTATTAGTGGATTTTCATATTTTAGGTCATTTGTAATTACATCTATATGAATAAATTGAGATAATAATTGTTTGCATTGAGCTAATAAATGTATACAATAATACAAATTTGCACGGTTGCATAACTTCCAACATTAAAAATAATGCTAATCTTTATTTATGCAACAAAAAGCAATTGTTGTTATGATATTTGTTGTTATGATATTTTCTTCCAACTATTGGAGAGATATTGGAACGAACTTCCGTCATCCCTCGTCAAATTTGGTTTGGAGACAAACCGGTTTCGGCGTTGTGCCATCTTCAGTGCCTAGTTACGTTCTAGGCACTGAAGATGGCACAACGCCGAAACCGGTTTGTCTCCAGACCAAATTGGACGAGGGATGACGGAAGTTCGTTCCAATATACCTTAACATCCAACCCTGTCGGAAACTTCAACATATATCAAGAATCTATTGAAGAGAATTAAAAATTAAAGAATTGTTGTTATGATATTTTCTTTCAACTATTCTTTATTTTTTCAGCATTTATTAGTTAATATTGCTCAAAAAATTAAAAATATTTGAATGAGGTAAAATTTTTTTGAAGGAATTTATTATTGAACACAGCTACAAGAGTAAAATTTTGTGTACCAACACACAAAAATCCATCACCATTAAATAACAACAAAAATATTTCGTCGAGTAGTGAGAACAACGTAAAACGGAGTCACATGCTTAAAAAGTGACTGTGATTACGACGTCTCTTAAAAAGTTACTTTAAGGCGATGTCGTCTTAATTCACCAGGTGACTGTGAAAAAGAGTATAATTGTCACCTTTATTTATCCAGTTCAATTCAAAATTACGGCCATATACTGGTTGTTAACTAAGCTCATCACATTAACAAAAAGAAAGGAAAATAGTTTAGAATTAACAGTAGTTAAGATTTCGTATTCTGGCGAAAAATTAACAACTGATTTCTTAGAAACGGTGTTAATGACAGCTAAGGTCTTAATAAGGAGAAAAGTCAGAGTATAATTATTTTTAGCTGAATTTATATTTGTCTACTGTCTATTTTTAAGAAAAAGCTTTGAAAAACATGAAAAAATATATTATTCTCGTGTTCACTGGTGAAAAAAAACAAAAGAAAAGAAAAGGTGAGAGACGTCGTTGTTTAAGACAACCTCGAGAAGCCAATGACCCTTGGCATTCCGTGATGATGTGCTAGTCAAAAACTTAGAATGAGTAATCCCAGTGTTGGAGATTAATAAGAGAGATTATGTCATAGGATATACAGAAGTCATCTTCATCTATTTATATCATCATATATTTTAATAAGAAAATATTAATACTTAAAAGTGCTTATTTCACAGTATCGCTCTTGTTGACCGTTTTTCAGAATACCAAAATTAAATAAGCTTAATAAAGTTCTTAACAAGATCTTAACAAATAACCTTGGTTAAGCTAGAAAATAGAATAGGGCCGTTATACTCTTTTTCACAAAGCCACCTGGTGAATTAAGACGACATCGCCTTAAAAGTAACTTTTTAAGAGACGTCGTATTCACAGTCACTTTTTAACCAAGTGACCCCGTTTTACGTCGTTCTCACTACTCGACGAAATATTTTTGTTGTTATTTAATGGTGATGGATTTTTGTGTGTTGGTACACAATATTTTACTCTTGTAGCTGTGTTCAATAATAAATTTCTTTAAAAAAATTTTACCTCATTCAAATATTTTTAATTTTTTGAGCAATATTAGAGTAATAAGTGCTGAAAAAATAAGGAATAGTTGAAAGAAAAATACCATAACAACAATTCTTTTATTTTTTATAACATTTTTTGCTTTTTGTTGCATAAATAAAGATTAGTATTATTTTTAATGTTGGAAGTTATGCAACCGTGCAAATTTGTATTATTGTATACATTTATTAGATCAATGCAAACAATTATTATATCAATTTATTCATATAGAAGTAATTACAAATGACCTAAAATATGAAAATCCACTAATAATATCGATAGGTCGTACCCAAAAATGGTAGTGGTTTTATATTTCCTATATAATTGCGTCTTATCGATATCTTTATATAATTTTCGTATTTTAATTCACTCGTACTTCCTTCTGTTTAATGATTATCAAAAGCGTAGGAAGAATAAGGTCTGATCTTCCGCCGGTAATACACATTGATTAAATGATAACGCACTCAAAACTTTCAAATATTTGTGGTGCTTCACAACTAGTTTGCTTGGTCTAACGGTGTGGGGCCATCGGTAGTTCCCATATGTTCCTAATTTTTATTGAAATTTTGTATTTTACAGTGAAAAGTTGAGAAGAGACTTGATAACAATATACATTGTAAAAACTAGCGAAACAAACACGCAACGCCAGACGAATAAACTGATAGCGAAACCGCCGAACATCTCAATAAAAAACTGCAATGTGTGGAACGATTTTAGGAGACATCACTACCAACATTGCCCATATTAATACTTACAGAGAAAACTATTAAAATTTCAAATGTTTTTATTAATTTGGTTGCTTATAACAAATATATTACAAGTACTTATGCACATATTACAAGTACATAAGTGCATATGTAAAATCGACGCCTGAATTTGGTACTGTTATGTGGTACCATTTAAACATATACTTGGCGACGTATCCACGAAAAAATTCCGTTATCCTTATTTTTCGAAGTAACGCTTTTACATTGCGCCATAGTCCTTCTATAGCGTTGGTATCCTGTTACCGGAT
>CAWZZZ010000231.1:0-24808 GCA_963966595.1 Physocephala rufipes
ATATATATATATATATATATATATATATATATATATATATATATATATATATATATATATATATATATATATATATATATATATATATATATATATATATATATATATATATATATATATATATATATATATATATATATATATATATATATATATATATATATATATATATATATATATATATATATATATATATATATATATATATATATATATATATATATATATATATATATATATATATATATATATATATATATATATATATATATATATATATATATATATATATATATATATATATATATATATATATATATATATATATATATATATATATATATATATATATATATATATATATATATATATATATATATATATATATATATATATATATATATATATATATATATATATATATATATATATATATATATATATATATATATATATATATATATATATATATATATATATATATATATATATATATATATATATATATATATATATATATATATATATATATATATATATATATATATATATATATATATATATATATTCATTTAAATATTCATTTATATATTCATTTATTCATTTATTCATTAAAATAAATAAACATTTGGAACTAAGCCTATCTACAGCTTTATAGTTACAACAGTATTAATTAGTTAGATAGATATTGTAATATTTTATGTTTAGTCGTATTAATAGAATCAGAAAAATTTATAACTGAATATACAAAATTAAAGTCAATACAGGCATTACGAAAAGGCTCATACATTAGATATGATGACCTACAAAAACTAAGATACAGGAAATCATTCCTTCTACTATTACTACGAGGTATGTTAACTTGAATTTTGCTTAACAAATATGGACTATCCATGGCGCCTTGAAGTAAATCCAGTATAAAAGTACTGTTAAGCATTTTTCTTCGATTAACTAATGAAGGTAAGTTAATAAGCTTCAATCTGGACTCATAAGGAGGTAATCTCCGAACAGGATCCCATCGAAGATTTCGCAGGCAGAAAAGCAGAAACAGAAACTGCTTTTGCACTGATTCGATTTTTGAGATGTAGAAATTATAGTATGGGCACCAGACGGGCGAAGCATACTCCAAAGTAGGCCTTACCAGTGAGGTAAATAAAAGTTTAGTAATATAAGGATCGTTAAATTCTTTCGCCCAACGTTTTATACATCCTAGTACACTGTTGGCTTTACTACACATGCGGTTTATATGCACATGAAAGCGTAATTTATGATCAAGAACCACTCCAAGATCATTAACAGTTTCCAATATGTCCAATTTTTTATCTGTAATAGCATAATTGAAGATTACAGGACAGGATCTAGAAAAAGTCATCTGGTAGCATTTATTTAGATTCAGGTTCATGCAATTTACATTGCACCATCTACTCAATTGATCCAAATCAGATTGGAGAAGCACGGCATCCATCTCATTCTTATGCGAAAGAAATAACTTTACATCATCAGCGAACATTAATACATTCGCGCTTTTTAAAATTGTTGGCAAATCGTTTAAAAATACCAGAAACAATAATGGTCCCAAATGACTTCCTTGAGGAACACCAGAGGTAACAGGAAAATCATATGACTTTTCATTTTTGTAAAGTACGGTTAGAGATCGATTTTGAAGATAGGAAGCAATCCATTTAGTAAAAATTGGAGGAAATCCGAATAATTCCAATTTTAAAATAAGTAAATTATGGTTGACCACATCAAATGCCTTACTAAAGTCCATATAAATGACATCAGTTTGTAAACCTAGGTTGAAGTTACTTATTGTTCTAGAAACAAATTCCAACAGGTTTGTTGTAGTTGATTTTCCCGCTCGAAATCCATGCTGAACTGGTGAGATAGAAGCATTAACTGAACATGAAATTTGATCAAAAATTATCTTCTCAAAAACCTTAGGCAGCGCACTAAGTTTTGCGATGCCACGATAATTCTTAATAAGTTGTCTATTTCCAGATTTATGTATTGGGATAATAAACGAAGACTTCCATGCAAGAGGGAAATAACCAGAACGTAGAGACGAATCAAACAAGGCAGTAATGGGTAGAATCAGTTCATGGGCACAATATTTCAAAATACACGATGGAACACTGTCAGGATATATATATATATATATATATATATATATATATATATATATATATATATATATATATATATATATATATATATATATATATATATATATATATATATATATATATATATATATATATATATATATATATATATATATATATATATATATATATATATATATATATATATATATATATATATATATATATATATATATATATATATATATATATATATATATATATATATATATATATATATATATATATATATATATATATATATATATATATATATATATATATATATATATATATATATATATATATATATATATATATATATATATATATATATATATATATATATATATATATATATATATATATATATATATATATATATATATATATATATATATATATATATATATATATATATATATATATATATATATATATATATATATATATATATATATATATATATATATATATATATATATATATATATATATATATATATATATATATATATATATAATTGGCAGAAATGAAAACCAAGGTTACAAAGGTTAAGAGATGACAACGATCTATGTGGAGACTAAGTTACCACATTGATCAACTGCAGAAATGTAACCTGGCGCGAACTACAGCCACTATTACTTAACTGCATAAGTGCGTTGGCGCAATCTACATCCAATGTTATGCTACCGTAGAAATGTATACTTAAACTACAGCCTATGTTACGCCACCCAAAGTTTAAACAATCAGAAAAAATTGTTTAACAGCGAATAATAATAGCATCAACATAATTTCCCGAGGTATATCCACGGATGTTCCCAAAGTTGACTCCGTTTCCTTCCAAAAACCTACAAGAGATCATGCCACGCATCACTGTAACTCGTCGATACAAACATGGCAGAGAGTTCAACAAACTGAACCTAAAAAGACGACAGCAAGAATACTAACAGCCCAACGCCTGGGAGTAAATGCCAGATATAACAATAAATTTAAGATTAATAATAATACATTTAATATTGCAATATAGCAGATTGTTGCAGATGTGGCGAGAGAGATTTTTTTGTGTGAGGAACTGAAAATAAAAATAAAATTAATTTTGAGTAAAGAGAAAACTTATTAAGAATTTATCATTATACCTCTCTTGGTGCTGGATTGATGAGCAGTAGGTAATATAGTAGCGTTTATGTTACTATTGTGAACTTGCCATTTTACGATGTTCCACACATTGGTCGGTGGTCGATCACACGGGAACATACGTAAAAGAGCGCATTGCCCAGCAGGCGTGAGTAATTTAAGACTTATGAATGAAAATGTTTTTTTAATATCGGCGGTGAAAGAAATAATAGACGAGATCGAAAGTTTATGCGTGCCTGATACTCCAGCATTAAGGCGATTAGCAAGAGGATATAAGACTTTAAGCGAGAAACGAAAGGTCTCGAAAATTCCGTTTTATATAATTCTTATATAATATGGTTGGAAAAAATAAAGTTAAAGTATATTTTATTTTCTGGCGGGAAATTAAACGTATAATGTAGTATGGTTAGCCGTATCTATATATATATATGTATATAGCAGAGGTGTTTGGCAGGTTCAACGCCAAATAGTTGAACCTTTTAAAAATATATAATGTCTAAGAGGTGATGTGGTGAGGTGGAGAACGAATAGTCGAGGAGTTTGGAAAGAGAATTGGAAGAAGTCAGCTGGAGTCGCTACTATTTTTTCTACATCTGCAGCAATAGTAAACTTCCAAAATCTCCATTTTACGATAGTATCGAAGATATCCTTTGCAGATGCGTCAAAGACAACTCTGATCTTTGTTGTGGTACTGGATTCCCGAATCACTGCTTGATGAAGAAGATAATATTTGCCTTCTTTGTGTTTGTTGACCTCTACCATATTTCCTAAATTTTGATACTCCTTTATAAACTTTATATATTCAGTTTTTAACGAGTTATTATTTTCTAATTTTTTCTCCATATTTAAAAATCTTGCAATTGCTTGCTTTCTTGAGTGTCCTAGACTGTTTACCTTTCTAAATGGTAGCTTAACGATAAATCTACCATATTCTGCTTGTTGTCTTGTCTCACAATAATGTTGTAGGCACCAGTCGTCGCCTGAGTTATTACCTCCATTATCAATATCTTCCAATTCCAGAACCTTTCTAAATTGTTTGTGATGGCTGTAAGAGATATTTTGCTGTGGTTGCGTACCTGGGTGACTCCAGAAAGTATCCATTCGAGTTTTGTACACTGACCTAGAATCTTTTCGAATTTGAATATTCCTTTATCTAAGAGGCTGTGGAATAAATCTCCACTAATTACTATATCAATCCGATCAGATTTATTAAAATCAGGATCAGCTAAAATGTAGTTTTTTAGTTTTGCTATATCATAATTAAACTACTTGTCCGGCTGAGTACTAGCCAAGGATGATAAAATTAACGCATCTGTGGTAAATATTTCTAGTTTCATTTTAGCCTTTGCCACATCGACGAGAGTACTTACTAGTCCTAAAAGCTCTGTTTTAGTTTTATGCCTGAGCAGATTCAACATTTGTGCTGCTTCTTCTGATATCATAGTTTTCTGTGATCCTTGATCGATTAGCGCTCTAAGCGTTAACATTTCTCCAGTTGCTGATTTTACCCTTATTTGAGCGGTTGCCAAAAGCACGGACAAATTAACATCTTCCTTCGTTACTAGAGGTACAGTTTTATTCTTCATGGGTTCCGGTTTTATATTTTCTGCTCTGTCTACTGTATCTGAATGCAACAGTATATTATGTTTCTTATTACATTTCTTACACTTGTAGTTAGTGTTCATGCACTTCTTATCTATTGTGTGATTTAAGCAAACATAGTTTGACTGATTTTTTCGAGCGCACATGCGCGACGTTTAATTAACCCGCGTGTTTGGAATTTACGGCAGTCTTTAATTTCAACGTTGCTTCTGCTTTAAATATAATGATTTTAATGCTTGTTGATTATTGAGACGCTCAGTGTTTTTAATTTGCTTATTACAATTTACTGTTTCTAATGCTTGATACTGCGTTTCCATAAATTGAATCACGTCACTTAAACCTTGAATTTCACGAGTTTTTTTTATATTTTGTTCATAGCAACGTAAGGCATTGCTATCTAGTTTCCTTATTATGATACGTGCTATGAACGGTTTTGCGTCATCTAATTTTATATCTAGCCCTCTGAGAGCGTGCATGCATTCGTTTGTGGTATCTAGTAATTGTTTAATGCTGGATGCTGACTCCCTTTTAATTATTGGTTGATCCAGTATTTGGTCTACCATTGTTGTAAATAACAATCTGCGGTTTTTAGACCTTTGGTCGAGTAGATTCCACGCGGCATCATAGTTTGCATCAGTTGTTTGCAGGTGTTGAATCAGCTTTGCCGCTTCTCCTTTAACTAGGGTTTTTAGTCGGTACATTTTCTCGACATTAGAAAAATGTTTAACATCATGCACTAATTTATTAAACGAGTCATAAAATGAACACCACTCATAAATATCCCCGTAGAAATATGGAATCTTTATATCCTCTAATTTCACTGCTACTGGTTTCACTGTTTCTGTACATTGTTTATTCTTAATTAATCTCATTGTCGCAGAATAATAATAGTTTTCGATTTCTTCCTGTTCTCTTCCATTCTCAATTTCCTCTTCATTTATTTCTATTTCAATTGTCAATTTATCAAAAATCGCACTAATATTTTGGAATTTTTGGTGCCAAAGCGATTTGAGAGTTTCTAATTCCTCTTTCCCTTTGTTTTCAATATCCTCGAGTCATTCGTCTAGCAAGGGTTAAAATTATTTACTTGGCGATAATATCTCCTCATTAAATTGTCCTTTTAGCTTGTGACTACATTTGAAGGTTGAGAATTTCCCGCGTTCATAATAACTTGTTCTGATGTGTTTGATTCTTCCAACAATACTATTTGTTGCTCTGATTTACCTTCCTTCTCATTAAAAGGTAATAAAATGTCCTCCATTAAACTTTTAATTCCCTCGAAGTAATTTTCCTTAAAATAATTGTCCTTCTGGGATCCAATAACCAACAATCTGGAGTGGTTCTTCTCGAATTGCAGTCGACTTTCTAGCGTCGATCTTCGAATTACAGCTTCCTGTGCTTTGTTGCTTATTCCAATGATTTCTTTGCCAATTTCTTTTTGACGTTCGTACAATTTCTCCTTTGCCACTTTAAATAGTTTTACTTTGTGCAGTTAAAAATTTTTGCGCCAAAACACACTATTAAAATTGCACTAAAACACTTGCTGATGTATAGCCTCAGCACGCTTCACCGATGTATAGCCTCGGTTACGCTGGCAAATTTTGCACTAAGCACTATTACACATTTCAGAAAGCACGCTGATGTATAGCCTCAGCTCGCCTCACCGATATATAGCCTCGGTTACGCTGACAAATTTTGCACTAAGCACTATTACAAATTTCAGAAAACACGCTGATGTATAGCCTCAGCACGCCTCACCGATGTATAGCCTCGGTTGCGCTGACAAATTTTTTAATTGAAGAGTCAAATTCATCGTATGCTGATATTATAGGCGTCAACCACGCTCATGTTATATTTCTGAACCTCTTACCATTGGTGGGGGAAAGTTCAGAAATTTGTAATTATGTTATCAATTTTCTCCTTGCTTTTTACCACTGGTGGGGGAAGCTCGAAGGACCAAATGAACAAAATGCTATTGGTAAATAACAAAGTAAATGTTTCAAGCTGAGTACTTGTACAATACTGAATATATTTGGATTTTCTCTGGGTTTTAATACTATTTTTAACTGTAGAATTGTTTACATAGGGCTAAATTAACAGTGTTGGATTAGGACTCAATGTAGACTTAGGACTAAATTAACAATGTTGAATTCGGGCTCAATGTTGACTTAGGACTAAATATTACATTTTATTTAGTGTTTTCTAATCATTATTCTAATTTTCTTATCTTAGCGGACTGTATTTCTTAGACTGCTTGTTAAAGGTGTTCAATTTTGAACATCACCATAGTGAACAGGTAGCAGACTGCATGAGTCAAAAAAAGAGAAGGCAAAGGGGGGTAAGCTCAGCAAACATCTTTGGCGAAAAAGAAAGGAAGGAAAGACACAATAGTCTGAACTAGATCTAAAACAGGAAGACACTGGAGAAAGTGCAATGTACTAAAGAAAATATCACGCAACATATGTTAGTTGGTAAGCGATCATTCTATGGTGTCCGCAATGAACCGGGGTACGACTATAAGTGGTAACAAGTTACTGCATCGCATTGTTGCTGGACTAGACACCATTGTGTGAATATATATATATATATATATATATATATATATATATATATATATATATATATATATATATATATATATATATATATATATATATATATATATATATATATATATATATATATATATATATATATATATATATATATATATATATATATATATATATATATATATATATATATATATATATATATATATATATATATATATATATATATATATATATATATATATATATATATATATATATATATATATATATATATATATATATATATATATATATATATATATATATATATATATATATATATATATATATATATATATATATATATATATATATATATATATATATATATATATATATATATATATATATATATATATATATATATATATATATATATATATATATATATATATATATATATATATATATATATATATATATATATATATATATATATATATATATATATATATATATATATATATATATATATATATATATATATATATATATATATATATATATATATATATATATATATATATATATATATATATATATATATATATATATATATATATATATATATATATATATATATATATATATATATATATATATATATATATATATATATATATATATATATATATATATATATATATAATTGGCAGAAATGAAAACCAAGGTTACAAAGGTTAAGAGATGACAACGATCTATGTGGAGACTAAATTACCACATTGGTCAACTGCAGAAATGTAACCTGGCGCGAACTACAGCCACTATTACTTAACTGCATAAGTGCGTTGGCGCAATCTACATCCAATGTTATGCTACCGTAGAAATGTATACTTAAACTACAGCCTATGTTACGCCACCCAAAGTTTAAACAATCAGAAAAAATTGTTTAACAGCGAATAATAATAGCATCTACATAATTTCCCGAGGTATATCCACGGATGTTCCCAAAGTTGACTCCGTTTCCTTCCAAAAACCTACAAGAGATCATGCCACGCATCACTGTAACTCGTCGATACAAACATGGCAGAGAGTTCAACAAACTGAACCTAAAAAGACGACAGCAAGAATACTAACAGCGCAACGCCTGGGAGTAAATGCCAGATATAACAATAAATTTAAGATTACTAATAATACATTTAATATTGCAATATAGCAGATTGTTGCAGATGTGGCGAGAGAGATTTTTTTGTGTGAGGAACTGAAAATAAAAATGAAATTAATTTTGAGTAAAGAGAAAACTTATTAAGAATTTATCATTATACCTCTCTTGGTGCTGGATTGATGAGCAGTAGGTAATATAGTAGCGTTTATGTTACTATTGTGAACTTGCCATTTTACGATGTTCCACACATTGGTCGGTGGTCGATCACACGGGAACATACGTAAAAGAGCGCATTGCCCAGCAGGCGTGAGTAATTTAAGACTTATGAATGAAAATGTTTTTTTAATATCGGCGGTGAAAGAAATAATAGACGAGAGCGAAAGTTTATGTGTGCCTGATACTCCAGCATTAAGGCGATTAGCAAGAGGATATAAGACCTTAAGCGAGAAACGAAAGGTCTCGAAAATTCCGTTTTATATAATTCTTATATAATATGGTTGGAAAAAATAATAAAGTTAAAGTATATTTTATTTTCTGGCGGGAAATTAAACGTATAATGTAGTATGGTTAGCCGTATCTATATATATGTATATAGCAGAGGTGTTTGGCAGGTTCAACGCCAAATAGTTAAACCTTTTAAAAATATATAATGTCTAAGAGGTGATGTGGTGAGGTGGAGAACGAATAGTCGAGGAGTTTGGAAAGAGAATTGGAAGAAGTCAGCTGGAGTCGGTACTCGCGCTGAGCCTTCTTTTTTGAAAGTAAAAGAAAAGAGTTGAACATTTTGCATCGAATTGTATCGTGTCGTAGTGGCGGAGTAAAAGAATTTTCAAAAGTTATTTAGACAATTAAGGTGAAAAATTAAATGGGAAGTGATTTAATATTCACGCAAATACCATTTCATTAATGAACACAAAAACGTAGTTTAAAATTAAAGCAAGTGATAAAACACGTTTCATATACCAAAAGCTACGACTCCACTAATAGCGATTGCCCTGGTTCACGGAAAACTGACACCACATCGTAAGAGAAAGTTGAAATTGTTGACCAAAAGGGTTAAGTGCGTTTCTAGTACGCGAAAGCAGCCATCGCCGGAAAGAGAGAGCGTTATCGTTGGTCAGTGTATGCCGGAGGACCCGGTTCCGTGACAACGTATTGGCGGGTGGGCCGAATTTTTAGCTGCGTACTCAACCCGCCGACAATAATAATATTTTGCGAATGATTGTCAATGTTATTGTAACATTTTGTATTTTCTTTTTATATAAATTTAATTGTCGGATTTCAAAAGTAGTAAATTTCTGTTATTATATTTTGTTGCTACGAGCAGTCAATTTTGTGCTCAAATTTTAAATGTAAAAATTTTTGGCGTTATCAAACTTTTCCTGTTTGCAAAACGGGACATCGGTGGTAGTCATTGATTAAAGAAGAAGGAGGGGGTTAAATTGAAAGCAAGGGGAAACAAGGACATATATAGGCCGTTTTTATTCCCCCTATTAAGGAGCTCCATCATAGTGGCAGGTGACTGATCAAAGACCATTGTTTTTTTTATATATATATTTGAATTGGATATATGAGCGATGGTGGCTACTGACCGGTGAAACTTGCGTTAGTTTCGAAATTGATCAAAACATGTAATGTCTGATTCATTATGTAATTATTGCAATGTTACCGTGCACTCGCATTGTTTTTTTTCAGTGAATGATATTAAATATTCTGTGCTCTTTATATTGTAAAACATGAAATTTAATTTTTGTTTCTTTGGGTACAAAGGGGAAATGGTCAGCGGTGGTCCTGTAAGGAAGTCGTGGAAATTGGAAGCGAGAATGTTGGTTTTTTTTAGTTTATTAAGGAAATTTGTTTCTTCTATTTTATTGTTGTAGCCTAAACCGTTCCTGGCAGGGTTGAGAACCGCCTGAGGAAACGAGTGAGCTAGTCGAGGGTGAGCCAGGACGGTGCGTCAACGGGTCACACAACAATATGGCGCCCAATTAAAGCAGAGCTAGGCGGTTTCTCGAACCTAGTGGCTTAGAGTGGCAATGATGCCAGCTCTAATAGCACATTGGAAGGAAACACGACGGACGAACAACAGCAGTCAAAATTAACAGCTGAGGCGTCACACGACAACATGATGCCCAATATGAAGAGCAAAGCTTTGCGGTTTTCCCTCCGTTTTGTTTCTTGAGCCTAGTGGCTTAGAGCAGCTTTAGATGGCAGCTCTAATTGTATTGGGTAAGAGAAGCATAACGGATGAACAACGGCGGGCCAAGGTGAATGGTAATATATGGAATTAAATATTGTTTCTATGAGGAACTTCGAAATTTGTCCCGAATTATAGTGAAGCGTCAACAATATGGCGCTCAATATGAATTAGGGCTGCGCGGTTCTTTTTCCGCAGGGCTTCCCAATCTGGTGTCTTGCATTGGCAAAAAGATAGCCGATATGAATTGCATCAACTTTGGATGCTGTTGGTAAATAACCGCGGCCAAGAATAAAAGATGAAGCATTTCGGTTTTTCGTCCTCAGAGTTTCTCGTCGCGATGACTTGGAACGGCATCAAATGCCAAGTCCAACTGCATCGACTGTAAATCGTCGTCAACATCTAAAGAAGTGCTAAGTCCAAGCAATAGCTAAATGCTTGTAAATCCGAAAAGTCATGGGTCGGTTATGGTTTGAGGTTAAATTTTGGATTCGGTTGAAATACATTGTTATTATGGATATCGAAGATAATTATGAAAACAGCTGATTTTGCCTATGATTATCCGGCGTCACAGTGACTTGGAGCAAAATAAAATGGCTGAAGCAATTGAAAAGCACAAATTGCACTGGAACGTGGGGTAGTAAAAAGGAGAAAATCTGTAGCTGGACTTAGTAGCCATCTGAACCCTTCTAATTATTAGTTTATTATTTTTATATCATATTCCCTTTAAAAAAGGGAAATAGGATATATTAACGTTGATACTAAATTTGTAACGCAGTGAAGGAGCCACAATAGATATAGAAAAGTATATATATTCTGGCTCAGAATGATCCCCTGAGTCGATTTAGACCTATCCGTCCGTCTGTCTGTCTGTCTGTCTGGCTGTCTGTCTGTCTGTCTGCCTGTCTGTCTGTCTGTCTGTCTGTGGAAATCACGATTACAAGAGAAGGAATGAAGCTATGATCATGAAATTCGGTATGAATGTTTCATATTACAATAGGCTGGTTGGTATTGAAAATGGGCGAAATCGGACGACTTCCACGCCCACTTTTAGTATTTAATGTGAATTAAATCGCGTTTAGAGCTCAATTTCCCAGCTCCGAATACGAACTTAACACGTTGAGCGCCACGCGTATTTCTAAGACAATCCCGTTCAGGCCACGCGCGCCGCTTCGATTAAAGCGCTGGTATTGAAGGACCGGTGTTTCCGATCGCAGTAGAACATAGTGTACGTTTGGAACGTGATACCTATAGTCATTGATTCAACACGTTACGCGCCAAGTCTGTTTTGTTTTCCTTACCGCTTGGCCCGCCCATATAAGATTTCTTCGAAATGGATGCGTGGCCGGTGTTCCCTTTGCGACAAATCAGTTCATTACAGTTCCTGGCTCCGTGCAGACAAAAATTTTCTTTAGCCCTGAGCGTCGAAATGTCAGTCCGAGAGTGTGCAAGCGACAGCAGCAGTGAAATTATTTCTGCTAGAAAACGGCCTAGAGTGGATGTATTTTTATCCTCTGACGAAGAGGAGGAGATTGTTGAAGAATGGCATGACCCGAGGGGCAATCAGCCAAAGATTGTGCCATTTACACATCCTTCCGGGTTTGTAAGGGAGCATATAGGATCAGATATAGCCGTAGAAACCAGCTATCAATTATTTGTGCCGGATGAACTGATCGAGCAAATTGCCGAACAAACAAATTTATATGCAGCACAGAAAATAGAAGCTAGATACACGCAGCGCTTGGCAAAGTGGACACAAACAAGTACGTCTGAAATAAAGAGATTTTTTGGACTCGTCCTATGGATGGGATTAGTAAAATTGCCGGCCATACATCATTATTGGTCTAATGATCCTGCCTATTTGCAAACGTTTGCAAAAGCGGTCATGTCAAGGAACCGATTTGAATTATTATTAAGAATGCTACATTTTGTAGACAACGAAAAAGATAATGGTTCCAATCGTTTATATAAAATACAACCAATTATAGACATTTTGTAATGTCCTGTAATGATACCAAATTAAGTAAATTTTAAATAAATTTTCTGTAATTCCGTAAAATAGTGTAAAATTTTATAGTTCTCATGTTACACGCTGTCAGCCACCGATGAGTGACGCGGCCTAAACGGAAAGTCTAGTGTCAGCCATCGGTGGCTGACATGGCGCTCAACGTGTTAAAGGTGAAATTGTATATCCGATCCTACTATCTAATTTGAAAATATAATCCAAAAAATGGGTTTGGTGCGCCCACTGGAGACAAAATTTATACAAGCGTACAGGCATAAAAATAAAGATATTGAAATGAAATTTGGCACAAATATTACCTGTCATCATAGGATGGGTGGTATTGAGAATGGGCGAAATCAGAATGCTGCCATGCCCAATTAGAACTGTTTCACAAAAAATGAGCGTTGAAAAGAACAAATAAAGCACGAAATTTGGTACGAATGTTCTCTGACATCACAAGCTGGTTATAAAAGTAAATATAATAATTTAAATATAAATATATAATATATCTAAATAAGCCGCCGACATTTTATTTGAACGTTGTTATCATGAGATTCGTGAATAGGATATATAAGCTTCGGCCAGGCCGAAGATAACTTCCTTGCTAGTTTTTTTTTTTTGATATAATGAAGCTTCGCTTTCCATATTTGCGGGTTGCCGTTGACCACGATCCCTGTATCCCACGAAAGAAAAGAAAAGAACGTTTTTATAAAGTTTCTATTTTGATAAAAATAAAGTGAAAATTCCAGTGATTAGTTGCTATATTTTATCGATTATTTATATGTGTTTGCATTATTTAGTTATTTGTTGTTTGCGTTATAGGATATAAAGCGGATATTATTTTACCACTCAGGTTGAATAAAATACAATTAATTATAATATAACCCGGTTAAACACAAATTAATAATTTAATTTAATTTAATAAAATTCGTTTTTTTTAAAGTTTATTTTGATATCATACGGTTTTTGCGATTTTGTTCGCGCACGAACATATATATAGTACCTTATCTTTTTATTGTTAATCACCTTGTGAAACACTCCTTCATACGCTTGTAAGCCGGAGTTCAGGTTCGCGGGTAAACACACTCGAGTCCAGAAGCTATTGGCTTAGAGAATGTATAGGCCTGTTCCAGGACGTTCCGACTTATGGTCTGATTATGCTGCCTTTGCACGAACTTGGATGAGCAGGAGAAATTTGTAAAATAGGGGAAATGAGATATCCGAACACTGTTTCGTGTGTGTTTATCAATTTTGCGAATGTTGCCACTAGCATGAAACAAACATTTGTGTTTGGATATAATCAAATTACTTTGGGTATATTGGTGCAATATCTGTACACATTTTCTCATTACGCATTTTATTTTGCGGTAATATTAATTTTTTTTTATAACCAATAGAAGTATTGTATTATATTTTCCAATAAAATATAAAACCAATAAAAGTATTGTGTTATATTTTCCAGGTATTTAATAGTCAATTCTTTACATTCAAAACATTAAACATTAAGGGCTATTTTACGTCCCTTTTGGGTCCCTTTTGCTTTGTGTTCCGTATTAAGGTCTTAAATTGAAACTGGTTTCATATAATAAGTAGACTTTGTTTCTTCCATCCATAAATTGAACACACTTTGTTAATAGACTTAATAATTTAATCCCGTTTCATAAATTAAACTAATTTGGACATTTTCTAACAGGCCACATGTTGTCATGTATGGGACAGTTTATGTTGATTATTGATTCGACATCCTTCTTTTACTTTATTTTACCTTGTGTGCTAATGGTTACGAAAGTAATATATTAATTTTAAAATTAGTGTTGGGAACTATCGACTGATTTCAGCTGTCGATAGTTAGTAATTGAATGATTTTAACTATCGAATGATTTCTTTCATTCATTCATTTACTCGACCTATTCGGGTTGAAATCATGTGTTGACAACATAATCAACTGACTCGTTTCTCTTCTTTAATTAATTGGGTATCGGCATTTACTATCTGAAAGATTTTGGATTTGCTAGGAACTACCGATTGATTGTTTACCGAATGAAGTATTCGATAGTTTCTAACAAATACGAATTCTGGGAGACAGATTCACTCGTTGAATGATTTTTGGATTACTAAAAACTATCGAATGTATGAATAATTTACAACTATCGAATAACTCGATAGTTTTTATTCGATAGTTCCTAACATTAATTAAAATACCAAATAGTGTAATTAAAAATTCTTGACTAAACAATACTGTCCAAGTATGGAACAAGAGTGATACAGTGTTATGGAATTTATAAAACTGTGCGCAAAGTGGTTGTGAACGAGGAGAAACAGACGTTGGAGTGTTTTTTTGCATAGAACCGGATTCAACTGGGCTAGATTTTTGAGTTTTTCCTCATTCATATTAGCAAATAACAAATATTTCTATTGTTTACTATAAATTTTATGCAAAATGTTTTCAAATGTTTGAATTGTTTAAATTGGTTTATATTAAATTGGTTATTTATAATTATTTATAATATTTATAATTATTTATAATTATATATAATTATTTAAATGTTTAAATTGGTGCCAGATTGAGTTTCATGGTAAAAGTCTGAATTACGACCAATCCCTTGAACGTTTATTATGCTAAAGAATAATTTCTTAAGGATATGGCTACATTTCACCATCGGATTTTGAAGAGATGCTATGTGGCAGCACGATTGAACTGTCAGTTGATGCTACTTGAGAGAATATCTAATTCGGATTGATATTTGGCTGAGGTTCGGGTCAAGTTTTGCAGCAACACACACACGAGCACCATATAATTATAGCGTTTTGACAATTCCAAAGTAGCCCTTAAGGCAGCATAATCAGACCATTAAGGAAGCGCAGAAATTGGCAATTCGATTTGAACCGATCATCTCCTCAGGCAAAGGAAATCAAATATAACACCCCGCTGCATCATTTGAATAAAGGCAGTCGAGATGGAGGCTACGCAAGAAACAGGACTTCGTGATGTCACCTTCGAGGATATATCTGAGATAATAGGAACGAATCCAGTCAGAGCATAATGATAAATTTTCAAGTATGATAAATTTTCCGCCGAATGATAATTTTCAAGTGTACCACAAAATACAGTAAATAAAGGAGCCATGCCCAAACAAAGTGGTGCTTCGGGAGCGACAACATCCCAAACAGTGACAACAGCTAATGTGCCACGGTTGGGGAAGGCGGAAATCGAAATTTCCCAGGCCCAACAGGATACCATGGAGGAAAATTCTCAAGCTATTGCGTCCTTGGTGACTGACGCGTGTCATCAATGGCGAGGGTCGGTGGACCAGGCAATCACCGATCGTATTCAGGACGGATTGAATGCGGGATTGGAGAAAATTATGACCGAGATGACAGCGATGTTCCAGAGAATAGGTATAAACCATATCTCAATCGAGGGTGAGATTGGCCATGATAACCAGGTCCCGAGTAGGCGCCAAAGGGCAGAGACAAGGATACAACCTGGAAACGATAGATTTAATGATAGGCATAAAAAGCAACAACATCTTTCTTCACCTTCGGTGCCGGCACGGGGATATGATCTCAGGTATGGATACGGCCAGTATCCACCGCAAACTTCGGGCCCAGCTAGGGAAACGCCATCGAGGCGATCTTCACAGTATAGTGAACATTCTTCAAGTCACCTTAGTGGTAGTGATGGAGCATATCCACAAGCAGACTGCGGCTCAATGGTGCTTAACTTGGACAAATGGGGAGTCACATATGACGGCAACTCAAACGATCTGCCAGTAGAAGATTTTGTTTTTCGTATAGAGCATTTGAGAGTTCAATATGGGTGCTCATGGGCTCAAGTAATTCGGGATTTCCAATTGCTCTTGAACGGAGAAGCCAAAGAATGGTATTGGCTATACGTCAAGGAAAATAGAGATATAAACTGGGATACATTGCGTAAAGCTTTGATATGTCAGTATAAAACAAGTAGGTCCGAATATGAGATTATGCGAGACCTGGTAGAACGAAAGCAACAGCACAATGAGCCTATTGAAGCGTATTTCCATTCAATGCTTAAGTTGCGTAGTAAACTCCTCAGCCCAATTCCTGAATATGAAATGGTAAAATTAATTAAAAGAAATTTAAGGGAAAATTTATCCCGTATAATATACCCGATGCCGGTGTTCTCCGTGCAGCAACTGAGGGAAGAATGACTGGAAGCTGAAAAGTGCTTCCCAAGGAGAGATTAGCGCGGTTTCCAGCAATATCGTTTTCCGAAGCAGGTGAATGAAGTGCATGTTTTTGATGAAGATTTTGAAGAATTGTAGCAAGATGTTCTCGAACAAGCACCACAACACACAGGTCTTACAACGAAACCACGGCAAATGGAAAAGAGAGTCATTTGCTGGAACTGTAGGAAGGCGGGTCATGTATTTATGGATTGCACGTCTCTGCAGAGAAGCATATTCTGCTTTAAGTGCGGTTTGAGAGATGTAGTCAAAGTGTCCAATGTGTAGACGGGTAACGAGGGAAGGAGAATGGTTACGGCGGGGCAGCCGTCCTCCAGTTCAGGGCCTCCCGGCGAAAAGTAGAAACTAGAAACAAATTTAAATTTAGTATTTTAAAACGTTTAATAGATTGTAATAACAAGAAAGAAAATATTATGAAGAGCAAACCACTAAAGAATAGACAGCGTGATTATTTGGCAGCCAGAAGCCGTATTTTTGGTGTTGAGTGCGAAGGCAATGAATTTCAAATTTCTAATAAAATCATGAAAGCTCGTGAGAGGTTTCTTCAGCGGGTAACTGCTCGAAAAGCTATCATGGCCTCACTTGCTGCGGTAGATAATGAAGATCCCAGACCCTTTGTTGAGGTGAGGTTTACTAACCGCTCTATTAACGGACTCTTAGATTCCGGAGCATCGGTCAGTATCCTCGGTAAAGGATGCAGAGAGTTTGTCGTAGAATGCAACCTTCTTGTAAAACCAGTTTACGCAAATGTGAAAACAGCCAGTGGTAGCAAACATCTCATATTAGGCCTCACTGAACTTGACGTGCTGTATAAAAATAAAACAAAACGAATTATATTTTATCTGTGTCCTTATTTAGATCAAGGATTGTACCTGGGAGTTGATTTTTGGAAAGCTTTTGATATCGCACAAAACATTTTTAAGACATGACAGCTTAGCATCGAGAACTCCAGCGAAGTAGAAGATTCAGAACCGAAAGTTCATGATCTGACAGTAGATCAACTCGAACAGTTAGAAAAAATTCTGTTAAGAAAAATTCAGATTCTTTGAAGAAGTTGGATTAGGTAGAACCACTTTAGAAAAATACGTCATTAAACTAGTGGAAGGCGCAGAGCCATTTAAAGATCGTCACTATCCAGTTTCGCCAGCTGCGCAAAAAATCGTCTATCAGGAAATAGACAAAATGCTCGAATTAGGAGTAATCGGAGAAAGTAATAGTCCATGGAATAACCGAATAACTCTTGTAAGAAAGCCAGGGAAAAATAGAGTCTGTCTAGACGCGAGGAAATTGAATGACAGAACGGTTAAGGATGCCTATCCACTGCAAAATATAGAAGGAATTTTCAGCCGTATAGATTATACGCACTATATTAGCAGTGTTGATTTAAAATACGCGTTTTTGCAGATAGAGTTGGACGAGGAGAACAGAAAATATACTGCGTTTGCAGTACCCGGGCGTCCGTTATACCAGTTCGTGGTTATGCCCTTTGGTCTATGCAACGCAGCACAGCGCTTGTGTCGTCTAATGGGCAAAGTTATCCCACAGAGATTAAAATCCTATGTATTTATCTATTTAGACGATCTATTAGTTATAGCGCCTGATTTTTCCACGCATATCGAGGTGTTGGGCAAAGTGGCGGAGTGCCTTAATCAAGCTAATTTGACAGCTGGTTTGAAAAAATCTAGGTTCTGTTTTAAAGAATTGATATATTTGGGTTTCATTCATGGAGGAGGTTCACTGAGAACTGACCCTGAAAATGTGGCAGCGATCCATAGGATTCCAATTCCCAGATCTGTGAGAGACGTTAGAAGCTTTTTGGGCACTGCAGGATGGTATCGATTCTTCATTCAAAACTTTGCAGCGTTGTCAGCGCCACTCACTGATACTTTGAAGAAAACGAACAAGGAATTTTCGATGACTCCTGGAGCAGTGGAAGCCTTTAATCGCTTAAAACAGGCCTTAACGTCAGCTCCTGTGCTCATGCACGCAGATTTTAGGAAGAGATTCTATATTCAGTGTGACGCCTCCAACATTGGAATTGGAGTGGTGTTATATCATCTCGATGATGAGAACCAGGAAAGACCGATCGCATTCTTTTCTTACAAATTTAATCGACACCAACGTAACTACAGTGTCAAGGAGAAAGAGTGTTTGGCGGCGATTTTAGCCGATCGGACTATATGTTAGCTCATAAATTGAAATATCTTGAGGATGGCGAATTATTTATCTTAAGTCACCACGACCAGCTAGATTTATGGCGTGAGAATATAAGAAACAATCTTCACACTGCTTATGAAAGAAGCGCAAAATACTACAATAAATGCAAGAGAATGGTCAGGTTCGTGCCCGGACAAGAGACAATGCGGGATTTGAGAAAATTATGACCGAGATGACAGCGATGTTCCAGAGAATAGGTATAAACCATATCTCAATCGAGGGTGAGATTGGCCATGATAACCAGGTCCCGAGTAGGCGCCAAAGGGCAGAGACAAGGATACAACCTGGAAACGATAGATTTAATGATAGGCATAAAAAGCAACAACATCTTTCTTCACCTTCGGTGCCGGCACGGGGATATGATCTCAGGTATGGATACGGTCAGTATCCACCGCAAACTTCGGGCCCAGCTAGGGAAACGCCATCGAGGCGAACTTCACAGTATAGTGAACATTCTTCAAGTCACCTTAGTGGTAGTGATGGAGCATATCCACAAGCAGACTGCGGCTCAATGGTGCTTAACTTGGACAAATGGGGAGTCACATTTGACGGCAACTCAAACGATCTGCCAGTAGAAGATTTTGTTTTTCGTATAGAGCATTTGAGAGTTCAATATGGGTGCTCATGGGCTCAAGTAATTCGGGATTTCCAATTGCTCTTGAACGGAGAAGCCAAAGAATGGTATTGGCTATACGTCAAGGAAAATAGAGATATAAACTGGGATACATTGCGTAAAGCTTTGATATGTCAGTATAAAACAAGTAGGTCCGAATATGAGATTATGCGAGACCTGGTAGAACGAAAGCAACAGCACAATGAGCCTATTGAAGCGTATTTCCATTCAATGCTTAAGTTGCGTAGTAAACTCCTCAGCCCAATTCCTGAATATGAAATGGTAAAATTAATTAAAAGAAATTTAAGGGAAAATTTATCCCGTATAATATACCCGATGCCGGTGTTCTCCGTGCAGCAACTGAGGGAAGAATGACTGGAAGCTGAAAAGTGCTTCCCAAGGAGAGATTAGCGCGGTTTCCAGCAATATCGTTTTCCGAAGCAGGTGAATGAAGTGCATGTTTTTGATGAAGATTTTGAAGAATTGTAGCCAGATGTTCTCGAACAAGCACCACAACACACAGGTTTTACAACGAAACCACGGCAAATGGAAAAGAGAGTCATTTGCTGGAACTGTAGGAAGGCAGGTCATGTATTTATGGATTGCACGTCTCTGCAGAGAAGCATATTCTGCTTTAAGTGCGGTTTGAGAGATGTAGTCAAAGTGTCCAATGTGTAGACGGGTAACGAGGGAAGGAGAATGGTTACGGCGGGCAGCCGTCTTCCAGTTCAGGGTCCCCCGGCGAAAAGTAGAAACTAGAAACAAATTTAAATTTAGTATTTTAAAACGTTTAATAGATTGTAATAACAAGAAAGGAAATATTATGAAGAGCAAACCACTAAAGAATAGACAGCGTGATTATTTGGCAGCCAGAAGCCGTGTTTTTGGTGTTGAGTGCGAAGGCAATGAATTTCAAATTTCTAATAAAATCATGAAAGCTCGTGAGAGGTTTCTTCAGCGGGTAACTGCTCGAAAAGCTATCATGGCCTCACTTGCTGCGGTAGATAATGAAGATCCCAGACCCTTTGTTGAGGTGAGGTTTACTAACCGCTCTATTAACGGACTCTTAGATTCCGGAGCATCGGTCAGTATCCTCGGTAAAGGATGCAGAGAGTTTGTCGTAGAATGCAACCTTCTTGTAAAACCAGTTTACGCAAATGTGAAAACAGCCAGTGGTAGCAAACATGTCATATTAGGCCTCACTGAACTTGACGTGCTGTATAAAAATAAAACAAAACGAATTATATTTTATCTGTGTCCTTATTTAGATCAAGGATTGTACCTGGGAGTTGATTTTTGGAAAGCTTTTGATATCGCACAAAACATTTTTAAGACATGACAGCTTAGCATCGAGAACTCCAGCGAAGTAGAAGATTCAGAACCGAAAGTTCATGATCTGATAGTAGATCAACTCGAACAGTTAGAAAAAATTCTGTTAAGAAAAAATTCAGATTCTTTGAAGAAGTTGGATTAGGTAGAACCACTTTAGAAAAATACGTCATTAAACTAGTGGAAGGCGCAGAGCCATTTAAAGATCGTCACTATCCAGTTTCGCCAGCTGCGCAAAAAATCGTCTATCAGGAAATAGACTAAATGCTCGAATTAGGAGTAATCGGAGAAAGTAATAGTCCATGGAATAACCGAATAACTCTTGTAAGAAAGCCAGGGAAAAATAGAGTCTGTCTAGACGCGAGGAAATTGAATGACAGAACGGTTAAGGATGCCTATCCACTGCAAAATATAGAAGGAATTTTCAGCCGTATAGATTATACGCACTATATTAGCAGTGTTGATTTAAAATACGCGTTTTTGCAGATAGAGTTGGACGAGGAGAACAGAAAATATAGTGCGTTTGCAGTACCCGGGCGTCCGTTATACCAGTTCGTGGTTATGCCCTTTGGTCTATGCAACGCAGCACAGCGCTTGTGTCGTCTAATGGACAAAGTTATCCCACAGAGATTAAAATCCTATGTATTTATCTATTTAGACGATCTATTAGTTATAGCGCCTGATTTTTCCACGCATATCGAGGTGTTGGGCAAAGTGGCGGAGTGCCTTAATCAAGCTAAATTGACAGCTGGTTTGAAAAAATCTAGGTTCTGTTTTAAAGAATTGATATATTTGGGTTTCATTCATGGAGGAGGTTCACTGAGAACTGACCCTGAAAATGTGGCAGCGATCCATAGGATTCCAATTCCCAGATCTGTGAGAGACGTTAGAAGCTTTTTGGGCACTGCAGGATGGTATCGATTCTTCATTCAAAACTTTGCAGCGTTGTCAGCGCCACTCACTGATACTTTGAAGAAAACGAACAAGGAATTTTCGATGACTCCTGAAGCAGTGGAAGCCTTTAATCGCTTAAAACAGGCCTTAACGTCAGCTCCTGTGCTCATGCACGCAGATTTTAGGAAGAGATTCTATATTCAGTGTGACGCCTCCAACATTGGAATTGGAGTGGTGTTATATCATCTCGATGATGAGAACCAGGAAAGACCGATCGCATTCTTTTCTTACAAATTTAATCGACACCAACGTAACTACAGTGTCAAGGAGAAAGAGTGTTTGGCGGCGATTTTAGCCGATCGGACTATATGTTAGCTCATAAATTGAAATATCTTGAGGATGGCGAATTATGTATCTTAAGTCACCACGACCAGCTAGATTTATGGCGTGAGAATATAAGAAACAATCTTCACACTGCTTATGAAAGAAGCGCAAAATACTACAATAAATGCAAGAGAATGGTCAGGTTCGTGCCCGGACAAGAGGTTTATCGACGCAATTTTGTGCAGAGTGACCTCAAGAAAGGGATTAACGAATGCAGGAAGTCTATCAAATGCCTAAAATGCGGCTAAAATCCTCAATTAGTGGGGCTAGAATACAACAGGTAAATTTCTATACGATGTTTACATTTTATGGGTGAAACTTTTGTTGAAATTATTCAATATGAAAAAGTACAAACTTTAGCTACCTTGTTGACTATTGATGGTGACTCATGAACAATAACCACCGGTGTACGCGTCTTCCTTGATGTCCGTCAGCTCGAATATACGGGTACCTGATTTTTAAACAAAGTTTAAACAATAAACAATAAAATTTTAAACAATATGTACGAACTAGAAGACCTAGGCGGTAAAAGTTTAGGCCCCTTCCATGCTAAAGACATGACGCAGTGAATAGTAGTGCGATTTGTGAGCTAGCAGATGCCAAGATACAATAACACCGTGTGCAATTAGTGGGGCTAGAATACAACAAGAAAATTTCTATACGATGTTTACATTTGATGGGTGAAACTTTTGTTGAAATTATTCAATATGAAAAAGTACAAATTTTACCTACCTTGTTGACTATTGATGGTGACTCATGAACAATAACCACCGGTGTACGCGTCTTCCTTGATGTCCGTCAGCTCAAATTTACGGGTACCCGCTCTTTAAACAAGGTACGCGCTATATATATATATATATATATATATATATATATATATATATATATATATATATATATATATATATATATATATATATATATATATATATATATATATATATATATATATATATATATATATATATATATATATATATATATATATATATATATATATATATATATATATATATATATATATATATATATATATATATATATATATATATATATATATATATATATATATATATATATATATATATATATATATATATATATATATATATATATATATATATATATATATATATATATATATATATATATATATATATATATATATATATATATATATATATATATATATATATATATATATATATATATATATATATATATATATATATATATATATATATATATATATATATATATATATATATATATATATATATATATATATATATATATATATATATATATATATATATATATATATATATATATATATATATATATATATATATATATATATATATATATATATATATATATATATATATATATATATATATATATATATATATATATATATATATATATATATATATATATATATATATATATATATATATATATATATATATATATATATATATATATATATATATATATATATATATATATATATATATATATATATATATATATATATATATATATATATATATATATATATATATATATATATATATATATATATATATATATATATATATATATATATATATATATATATATATATATATATATATATATATATATATATATATATATATATATATATATATATATATATATATATATATATATATATATATATATATATATATATATATATATATATATATATATATATATATATATATATATATATATATATATATATATATATATATATATATATATATATATATATATATATATATATATATATATATATATATATATTATATATATATATATATATATATATATATATATATATATATATATATATATATATATATATATATATATATATATATATATATATATATATATATATATATATATATATATATATATATATATATATATATATATATATATATATATAATATATATATATATATATATATATATATATATATATATATATATATATATATATATATATATATATATATATATAATATATATATATATATATATATATATATATATATATATATTATATATATATATATATATATATATATATATATATATATATATATATATATATATATATATATATATATATATATATATATATATATATATATATATATATATATATATATATATATATATATATATATATATATATATATATATATATATATATATATATATATATATATATATATATATATATATATATATATATATATATATATATATATATATATATATATAGTATATATATATATATATATATATATATATATATAT